>JADRCD010192433.1:0-56617 GCA_019843815.1 Montemys delectorum
CACTGAGCTGGTATCCCTAACTCATCCTGACCTTTTAAACGTAAAAACCTATGTATAGAATCTACAAGTTATTTAGGACACAGGAAGTACATGAAGGAGGCCTGCTTTGTAGTTGGGCTTTTAGTGTAAGGACCAAAGGACAGACTTCTACCTCATTCTCTACCACACCCTGATTACTGCAGCCTCGCACCCTCCTGACTCCTAGGTCTAGAGCACCTGAATCATTCCAGAAGCTTTAACCCAGGCCTGGGCAAGTCCCAGAGGAAGGGCAGACAATGGAACAGTGTTCCTTTGAGTTCCTCACCCCTCCCTACTCAAACAAACAAACAAACAAACAAACAAACAAACAATGTCCTGAGGGCACAGAGATGACTCAGCCCCTTTCTTAGGCAGGATAATTCCAAGAGTGTCACCTTTCCCAAAAACTGCTTTCATAGCAATGATCAAACCAAGATAAAACTAAAAAACTGAACTTGGAGATAAGCAAGAGTGTAATGGTGTTTCATCCCCATTTAACATTATGGAGAGCTTCACTTAAGATTCAAACAGGTACTGCATCCCACCCAGCAGCTACAGAAGGAACAAAAACTAAAACTAGCATGTCTCCATCAAGAGTGGCACCATGTCTTTAATTCCAGCACTCAAGGGGCAGGTAGATCTCTCTGAAGCCAATCTGGTTTACAGAGAGTTCCAGGACAGCCAGAGCTACACACACAGTGAAACTCTGTCTTGAAAAATCAAACCCCCCACAAAAAAACAACCAAAAAACCCCCATTAAAACAAAACAACTAATTATCATAAAAAAATCAAACCCTGGAGCTGCAGAGATGGTTCAGCAATTAAGGTCCTGAATTCAACTCCCAGCAACCACATGGTGGCCCACGACAATCTATAATGTGATCTGATGTTCTCTTCTGCCATGAGGATCTACATGCAGACAGAACACATATACATAAAATACAAAGTAAATCTTTAGTTCACTAGGGCACACAGGCTGTTGACAACCAAATTTACAAAGATTTGAACCCATATGCATTTTCCTACAACAGTCTCAAGTTTATGCAGAAAGCAAGCCACACATTTGTGTGTGTGTGATGTTAAGTGATGTAAACAGGCAATCTTGACAGATACAGAGGGATATTTTATCTAGAGAAAAACACAAGACCAGGTTTATTTCATACAATGTTATTCACACGTTTCATTTCTAATTTATACATAATATACAAAGTGAAGATAACATTTCATTTGAGCCAATAAGAGCCAGGACTTAGACAAACTGGTCCAGAAACAATCTACATCAAAGAGACACTCAAGAGTTAAAGCCTAAGTGGATTCTGCCCAATCAGATGTCTTTATTCTGAAATGTCAGATTTTTCTAAAGTTCCATGCCAACATACTAGAAGGTGGAATCGGGGTGGGCACCAAAACTGGCAGATCATAAATTTTCTACACGAACAAGTATTTTTCTAGAATATGCCTAAAAGAATCAGGAGGACTGGGCTGTCAGCACTGGGAAGTATGAATCAGGACTGCTAGAGGAGGATTCAGCTCCAAATAACTTTCTCTAGGACTTGCCACTTTTCTGAGCCGAGTGACAGCTGCCTGGGCATCCAAAGGGAAGGGTGAGGACAAACCAGAATGGGCTGCATTTCTGCAGGAAGAGCTGTTACTAATCTCTAACACGAACAGCTTTGATCCAAAACTATGGGCTGATGAGGGGAAGTTAAATTCAACCCAGGGCCAAGACACTCTGAGGCTGGCAAAACAAAATAAAAAGGGGAGAAGAGAGTCATTCTACATGAGAGAGAATACTGCTACTGTGACAGGGACATGCTGATGAACCAGTGTGATCGAGAATGGTGACACATGGCCAGGCTTAATGGCCTCACCAAGGAATGTTGTGTTAGAAAGCTAGAGTAACTCAATATCAATGTGAAAGACTCCTGGCACCCCAAAATTCATGCCAAATTTTAAGGTTCATGATATGAGTAACACAAGCATAGAATCTTTATACTCAATATTGTGCTCTGATTGTTTTTCTTCTGCAGACCTCAAATAAAAAAATCCCTTCTACTATTCATCTGCCGGAAACAGCATGTTCATTTCAGTTTTCAGCACTGAACATAAGTGGGTCAACATAAAGTTTATACAAAATACTGACGTCAACAAAATACAAAGCACTTTCTTTATCTTTCAGAAACTGAATATACAAAGCAACTTTTTTCCAAAATATTTTCATAGGCAAAGGATTAAAAACGATTTTAATTATACACATATGGTCACAATTTTGCCTTAAAAAGATTGTTGGGAAATGTACATAAGGCCGCTTGTAAATGTACATCATGTTACTGTTATCATGTCTTATGTCCAGAGGGAAAAAAATGTTATCATACAGATTTGCTCTTACTTGGGAGTAGGCTATTCAAAAATACAGTACTCTTCTGTACAAAGAAAAAAAGTCACATCACATTTAAAGATGGAAAAAGCATTGGCCTCTGTGGTAATCAATCTCAGTCCAATACTTTCTATTCATTATGCACAATACCCTGACTTCAATTGAAAGTGATCCAGATCCTAGCATGTCCATTATTAACAGAGTCAACAACTATGTTAAAAAACAAAATGTTTCCCACAATAATAAAAAGAAAGCTGGTTCATACTTCTGAAACCATATAAAGATAAAAAATTTGTAAAAATCACTCTCAATTTGGAGAAATAAATTTACATTATGCAACACTATATTGCCAGGTTAAGAGGGCAGGGGTGGAAATGCACACTAAGATGCAAACGTTTCCCAAAGAGAGAAAACAGATTCCATTTACAGCATGAAGGTTTACAAATGTACACCTGTACAACCAAGGAAAGTCACTACGGAATGAGCAAGGCTTTCATAACAAACACTGAAACAAGATCTGCTTTCAAATTGTAAACTTACAATCTACCCCTACACACACAATGCGCTGATTTTATAGGAAGGGAAAAAAAGCTCTCTGAATATGCAATCATGCGTAGTTGCTGAGCTATCGGTTCTCAGTGGCCTCTCTCACCTCATCGGGTTCCTACTTTATGTATCTACTATGAAAACGCAGAATAAACCAACACTTCCTCAACAGTCTAGGAATTCTATAATTAGAACAAAATATAAATCTCCATCCATTCTTGTTGCAAACCAAATTGAAAAGTTAGTGTGAAACTTAACTTTTCATTCAGTGCAGTTTTAACTGAATGGAAGTGCCACCATGATTTTGTTTCTAATTCATCACAATTATAAGTATATACAATTCTGTACATTGTCAGGGACATTATAGGGCAGTAATTTTATTAAAACCACATCCACTGTAAATAATGTTATCTCAAATCATTTTATTCTTTTCTGTCTTTCTGAGTTTTTCTTCGCATGATAGTTTGTGAATTACCAAAATACAACTTAACTTTCTTTTTAAAATATTAATAATATTTATGCAGTTGATTGTTAATCTGTTATAAAAGGCTTCACACAAAGGAAAAAAATAAGAACTATAATTCTATATACATCTCTATAAACCTGTTGTGCTATGGGGTTGTAGACCTACCAGACTGCAAGCCAGTTTATTAAAATATTGTACTTTTCCCTTTAAAAACTATTTTTTGTGACTTTACAAGGTATAAATTTACAAAATATGCGACAACTTTTTTTCCTTTTTTTGTGGGGGGGACACAGTTACATCATATACAGGCATTCTGTGCTTCACCAGAAATCCAATCTGATAGGTCTCCACTCAGGGTTGAATATAATTTATAATTCACCACCCCCACCCCCTAAATATACACAAGAACCTTAAAAATTTACAAATGGATGAAGAAAGTCAATAAATAGTTTTGCTTTAAAAAAAAATCAAAGATTCATAGTTGAATTGTGTTTTGATAATTCACAAAGAAAACCCATTCTTTGAACATGGTTAAATCATCTCCTCTTTTGTCCTTACAGCATTCCATTTGGTGGTCCTCCAATAGGCCCTAGATCTGGGCTGTTTTTCAAATAGTATTTTTCCAACTTGGCCAGTATATGCTTTCCATATGTGTATTTGCGAAGAGTAGTAATGTGAGGTCGAATCTGAAAAATAAATAATTTTGTAAAAAAAAAAATCTAAGTTATTATAGTTTCTGTTTTTTAATTGTATGTGTGTATGTACACACGCAAGTCACAGTATGTGGAGGTCAGAGGACAAGTTGATTCCCACTGTGTGGGTCCTGAAGATTCAACTCAGGTCTTCAGGCTTGGTGTCAAGTTTATCTACCTTGCCTAGTTTCTGATTTAAAAATAGCTCCTTAGCCATAAAAATCCCTTGAAAATGTTTAAAAGGGCATTTAAACACTCTTTCTGTCCAATGAATAAACAAGCCACTGTTGTGTCATATGCAGACAAGGGAAACTCTAAATAGTGCACCAGGGAACTGCTATGCTCTTCAAACTTATACTGTTCCTTTCCATCTAGATCTGCAGTGGATACAGTAACTGTCACAGACAAGACAGGCACTTTTCTTACCCAGATACACAAACTTATAAGATTCCTGAGTATAAATGGGCAATATCTAAGAAATCATCCTATAGAAATATCATTTTACTGAATGGACTAAACTGTCCATGCGCTTTAATTGTTTTCTACTGTGGAGAAACGAAGCCTATGAAAGTCTGTGTGCCGTCAAGTCCCACAGACGGACTTGCTGATGGTGTTACCTTGTGCATGATTATCTTTCTCTGAGCAGGCTCAGCCATATCAATCATCTTCTGGACCACATAGTTGGCATACTGATCCTTCATCATGGTGTATAAGGCACTGTGAGGACCGTCATTCTGACAGCAGACCTCATCAATCAGTAAAGCTCTCTCAGCACGGGAGGCATGAGTAACACACTTCTCTACTACATTGCTAAAAATTAAAGGTATATACACAGAAACTGTTAGTTTTTTTCTTTACAGCCAAATATTTTTACTTTTCAATTTGTTCCAACTACTAGAAAGCAAAAGACAAAATCTCATTCTGTAATCACTTTTAAAACAGAAATTGGTACTGTAGGACAGCTCACAACTTGACACCCATAAACTTAATTCTGAGCCTGTTAGAAAAGTACATAGAAAGAGCTGGGAGAACTAACTACTGCAATACCTGGCAAATTTGTGTTGACTCAGGGCTAAGACCTTTCCTCTGATTTCAGAAACAATTTTGCTCTTGTCTTCAGGTCGACCATGTTCCAGTACATGCTGAATAACATAATTGCCATACTGATCCTATGACAGACATTAAAAAATTACTTTCCACCCTTAAGAATAATGACAAAGAAAAAATGTAAATCAACTGTCTAAAATTCTAGAAGAATCAAGAGAATACATTTTCCTCACTTCACCAATTTTACAGTTTAACAGTAAATTACATTTCTAAAAATATTAAACAAACAAAAAACAAAACAAAAACCCTCAAAATACAGACACCTCAAACTATTAGGGGATTTATACCTGTACCAACTGTTCTGTGTGTTGGTGAAGCTCTTCTAAGATGGGTAAGGTCTGCTCTGCAGTGCAGTGCTCTAAGATACGCTGAATGACTCTGCAGCCATAAGGATGGGTTGAAAGCACAAATACCTTGAAATAAATAGAAGGATTGAAAACATACATTTTTCTGTTATTTTTGAATCATCGTATGAGACAAATTAAATGACAACACAATAACCCAGTTAAAACTGGCCATATGTAACATAATCAGAATGCTTGCATCTTGCAGCACTTATGATACAGGTCAGAGTCCAACCTAGGCAAGTCTGTTTTTCTTTTCACCATATGGGATCTGGGGAAATCAAACTCAGGTCATCAGGCTTGATGGCACTTCTTTTACTTGCTGAGCCACCCAGATGGCCTAAAGATAATTTCAATCAAAAAGGAATCTAATGAGCAAGAGAAGTACTTTAGCTGCCTAGCTTGTGTAAGACCCAGGGTTCAATCCTCAGGACAACAGCCCAAACAGCACGATAAAAAGAACCTAGCCATAGGACCAAGAGTGGATGGTAGTGTAAATGAATGGATTTGGGAGAGGGCAGCTCATTAACCATTGTAGTTTTGGTACTGATTGGTAGTAAGCCTGCCTTTGCAAACATAGTTTTATGTCTTTTTACCCCTTAGGTTTATGGAAAACAAGTTTGTAACTGCTTTTATCTAATGATTTTCCTAAGAAGGCCCACATTTTAATGGACATTCAGATTTTTGAGACAGGTCTCATATATTCTGATTCTCAGACATGACACCTAGCTGAGAATGACACTGAACTTTCTTCCAATGCCCTTGCTTCCATCTCCCGGGCACTGGAAATTACAGGTGTGTACAACTGCACACAACTTATATTTACTATTTTCTGTTTTTAATAAAGTGCCAGGTATAAGCTTGTACTTAAGAGAATGCTAATATTCAAATTATAAAATGTTCTGCTAAGAAAAATCAATCTTACTTGTCCTTTGAAAGCATCAATGATGAACTGCAGTGACTGTGGCTGAACACATTCAATACATTTTTGTACAACGTGGTTTCCATTCTGATCTTTCACACATTTAAGTACATGACCATCTAGTTCCTTGACCATTTCACTCTGCAAAAGACATTTAAAAATTATTTCACCAAAAAAATCCAATAAGATTAAAAATATTTATATGGAACAAAGTTAAAAATATTGCCGCAGAACTGGGATTAAAGGTGTGTGTCACTACCACCCGGCTGAACTTGCTATATTTCCATATTTAAACTACAATTTTCACTGTGTACATGTTCTGCAGCTATCTTTTTATTGTTGTCTTTTTTTTTAAAACCCTGGAGCTGAGGACCAAACCCAGAGCCTTTCTACCCGAGCTAAATCCTCAACCCCACAACTATCTTTTGGAATAGACACCTAATATGTATTTTTAAAGTTCTATTTTTATGACCTTTGGCATCCCTTTTATTCCTATGGAATCATTACTAATGCCTGCATGAGTTTATCAAATTGATAAGAACAGAATAAACAATGAACTACTAGGTTATCTGCATTTCACTTACTATCAATTTAATTTTAATTACCAAAGGGCATTTTTTCTTGTTTACTGTCTTATTAAAACAGAAAATTATTACTTTGAAGAAATGGGTACACATATACAATCTAAAGGTATTTTAAAGGAATCAGTTACACTCTTAACATAATTATGGAGGAATCCTGCTAAGTCAACCTACAACCTGGATTTATGCTCACAGACTAAATTACAAGATCAAATTAACTCATAAAGTCTAAATAATATACTCTAGAAATAACTTATATTATAAACATATTTATAATATATTTAAGAATTATGCATTAGCTAGTTCTCATTAAGATAGTATTAGCCCTATTATTTCCAAACACCCAAGGCCCAGCTATGGAAAGGCTAGGCTACTTTTGATACCTATGGCAGAGATGTTCTTAAAGCTTTGAGTAATCAAATCTGTTGGTTTTCTCCAGTGTGACATATTTCAATGAATCTAAAACTAAGCATTTTTCCTGCAGGAATAATATTTTCCTACAGATTTTTAATTTTGTGATTAAACCATATACCCCCACACCCCCTCTACCACCTCTTCTTGGCTGGCTAGTTTTATGTCAACCTGACACAAATAGTCAAAAATGACTTTCTAAATTATTACTATAAACTTAAGAATAAGTAAGCTGTTTTGTTCAATTATATTCCCATATGAACACATAAAATAACTTCATATTGAAAGTAAGCTTAAGATCACACAAGAACCTACTAAACAATTAGTGTGCCACATAGCATATACTTAAAAATCTGGTAAATGAACATTTATTCTATTTTGCTCTCAATAGTGTTGTCTATTTCAAATTATTTTAAAGATTAGATTCATAACTTAAAAGGAAGTCTAATGAATATGTGACAGAAATTACATTAGACTATTATTACAAAATTCAGACCATCATTCAAAACATATATATTTCTTTTCTTTCAAGTCACTCTATCTGTTTTCCAAAAAATGTATGTGTGTTTCTGTATGAGACTGTGCCACATGTGCTTGAGTCTGAACTGAACTTGGGTCCTCTGTTATATCAGCGCTCTTTCCAGCACCAAAGAAGTCAATCTTGATAAAAGGAATATTAGGTTTCTTCACTGGTTAGACTCTTTTAGTATATATACACGTATATATGATATACTAACTGGAATACAAGAATAAAGAATTCTATTTAGAATTCTTTAAATAGAAATAGTAGGTAGACCCCCAAATAAACACTAGAACAGCGAAAAGCATGCTGAAACTGCAGATAAAAAGACAGTGATAGCAAAGACACATCACTTGGCATTTTATCTGCCAAATGTAGGCACTCCATGGAGAGGCAGTGAATGGATCAAAGTTCTGCTTTAGAAACATTTTATGAAAAGATCTTAAGTCACCTAGTAGAAATGTTTAGGACATTTTTCCTCAAGAGTTTAAGGTAAAAGAAATTTAATTTTAAATTAAATATTACAGAATATTTATCTCAACTTACAATTACCTGCTGATCAGAAGAAATAGATTCTAATGCTTTTTGAATAACACGGCAGCCATACATCTGCAAGGCTAACGGTAGAACATGACCTCGAATACGAGTAGCCAGGGCTAATTTCTGATCCAAACTTCCAAACTGAAAGATAGTATTGGTAAGAAATGAATATGACAATACTTTGCAGTTACAAATCTCATCAAATAGTATATTGGTTCCTGAAAATGACTGTTGCCCAACTTTAGAACTATCTGCTAGCAAAACTGAATGAGCATATGAACATAAATGTACTTACCTCAAAAAACTTCTGTATAACATAGTTTCCAAAAACATCTGTCATTAATTGATAGGCTGCCTGTAGAATTTCATTAAATACCATCTGTCGCTCAGCTGGAGTAGCTCTCTCTAGCTTTTGCTGTATGAATCTATACGGAAAAAAATTTAAATTCTAAGACAATAAGCTAAAAAGAACCTTTCTAAAATCATCTGCATTCCCCATCTTTTGTGTGTATGTAAAAAAGGATCTTGTGATATAGCTCAGGCTGACCTAAAATTCACTATGTGCCACTTTAGTAAGCAAAATTAAAACTTTTTCTTTTATCCTTTAAGAGAGAGAGAGAGAGACAGACAGACAGACAGACAGACAGACTCACTCACTCATTCACCATGTAGCTCAGGGAGAAACATTTAGACTCCTTTCTTTTTAAAGGTAGCCATGTTCAAAAGAAAGAGCAGAAGTATAACAAGCCATAACTACCTACCTGGAACCATGTTGGTCTTGAGAAAACTCGACTATATGTCCAATTAAGTCTCTGAGCTGAAGGTTGGGGAAGCGGTTGTTCCTGAAATCTTCCAATAACCTACTGCGGCCGGAGGGCATGATATCAGATCTATTATAGCGGAGCCGAGAAGGAGGAAAGAGCTGGCTGCTGGAGCTAAACAGACTGGAAGTGCTTGAAGCACTTCGGTATTTTGCTTCTGCTCCAGGTGCTGCAGAGATATACCGACCACTACCATTTGTCAGTCCTCCTACAACAAAGCAGCTGTGGTCAGCAAATATTTCTGACAAGTTATTCCACAGACAAAAGTTACATAAACTATAAATTTAGTCAAATAAGTTTCAACAAAGCTCTCCATTATATTAACAGGCAAGTTATAATTAGCTAGTAAAATGCAGATCTGGAGCCATGGGAATGCTTTAAATTTCATTTGAAGCTTCAGGAAGCAGCTCAGTGGTAGAGTGTTTGCCTAGCACACTCAAGGCCCTGGGCTCTATCCCCAATACCACAGAAAAAAGGTCCATTCACAGTATAATGGAGTAATATTGAGAGCTAACTCTGTACTTTTGGGGAAGACATTAAAAATATATTGTCAGATGTATTTCAAGGTAAAGACAAGCCATTTTTAGTCAATTTTTTAATGTCTGAAACTTTTAAAACCCACAGTATAATACACTTTTAGAAAACTTGAAAATGTTTTATTAAAAATATTTTCCATAAAATGCTATTATTTTGTAGATAAGGAATGATAGTAATAAATGAAATTATTCCTATAACCATAAGCCTCCAACTTGTTTATTCCATACAAGAAAATGAAAGGCAGCTAACAGAAACAAACTTAAATGAGGAAATTGTTTCTATTATAAACAACAGCTAATGTACTTGACAGTGTCCTTTTACAACAGAAAAAATGTAAATACAATTATAAAATGCAGATTTAGTAGTTTACAAAAACAATATCCTCCATCATCTGTACGTATACTAACTGTACACAGTAGTGCTACCCAGTCAGTCCAGGCCACAGTGTAGAGAGGATCCCAATACCAATGCCAAGTCAGAGACCTTAGAGTCCAAAGGAAATGAAAAGGACCAGGAACAGTAAGTTTAATGATAGAGTGTGAACTGACAACATTCTCTTTCCTCTTCTACCTTTAGCATCTACTCTAACTTAATTATTTTTCTGTTAAATTTCCTACTGTTAAATTTCAAACATTTATCTGAATCATTCACTCTTTAAGTATCACCAAACTATATGATATCCTGCATATCAGATACACTACGACTCATAACACAGTAGCAAAATTACAGTTATGAAGGAACAGCAAAATAACTTTATGGCTGGGGGTCACTACACCAGTATTAAAGGGTGGCAGCATCCGGAGGGTTGACAACCACTGACTTAAGATTCTTTAGAGAGAAAACCATGTGTTGACTTGATGGTGGCAGATTGGAGTTCCATATCTTCCATCTACAGAAAATCAAATCAACTACCAAAAGATCAAAGAAGGTAAGGAAAGGGTTAACCTATGAAGCCTTATGGTCAAATCTACCCATTTACTTTGGACCTCTAATCTTCAGAGCATTTCTGTTGTGTGAAATCACCTAGCTGTTCATTCACTGACTGGGAATTCTGAGTGTTAACATCCTTAAACACAGAGTATATGACCTACCCCAGTGTGAATGATCGGACAATAGAACATAAGAATGTTACTTCAATTTGTTAAAGTTGCAATTATACAGTATTATTCCCAGATTAAGGACCCAAATGCATTGCTTTTCATATTATTTTAAAATTCTGTATGTACACATACTAATATATATATATATATATATGTATGTATGTATGTATGTACGTACGTACGTACGTACGCATGTTGCTCTGCACTGGCAACATTATTTTATGATCTTTCTAACAATGCCATAGATTACATAATGCCATCATTTTAGTAACCCTGCAACACAAATGTATTTGTTTCATTAGTGTGAAAATAGGCCTGAGGAGCTAACAACTTAATTAAGAAAGCATACCTACTCACTAGTCATGCTGAATGTTTTCAGTAATGCTCTGCTGCATTTAGAGGAAAACATTTAATATTGTAAGTTTGGGAAATGACTAAAAAGGATACAAACTACTATATTTAAAAATTTCAATTATGTAGTCCCCCATAATTAAACATTTTTTTGGAGAAAAGACAAGGACTGCATGTTTAAATGTTGAAGTAATCCTAGCAAGCAATATAACTTTGTCCACCATCTTAATAGACTTTATAAAAGTACTAATGTAGCAATTCTGTCACATTAATGGAAAATTATGTGAGAATATACACAGACACTTGGTAACTACAGACTAGAAATTCAGCCACATAATAAATAACTGATCATTTTTAATGTTTTTGATTCTTTTCTAAAAGTAGTTTAGACATCAGTCTCTAATGCTTGAATTAAATGAATGGGTGTATGATATCACTACCACACATGGTATTTAAAACCTCCCTCCCATGGACCAGGTATTAACTAACATACAACCCATACAGGCTTCAGACTGGTATTATAAACTTACCGTGCCAACTCCATTACCCCATCAAAAAGGATTGGTTCTGTATGGTTTCAAAAACTCCATCTGTCATGAAAACCATCTCCTTCTATGATAATGGGCACAAGAACATTCTGAAAACTTATTTGCCCATTCCTCATTGAAAGGATCAGTAGGGTAAATTTCTACTAGGAACACATGAATAATGGTTACTTCATTTTTTTTCTGGTTTCATCTGACTTCTTGCCTAAATACCTCTTGCCATAGTTTTTTTTTTTTTTTTTTTTTTTTTTTTTTTTAAAAAGGCCATTAAGGTGCATCTGTATTTTTTTCCCCCAAATATTCCTAATAAGATTTCATGGCTAGTGGCCTTAAAATTTTTTTAAAGGTTTATTTATTTTCCTAGGTGTGAGTACTTTTCCTGCATGTAGGTATGTGCACCATATACACATCTGGTGCCCTCAAAGGTCAGAAGTGAGCATCAATCCCTTGGAACAAGAGTGACACATGAGATAGTAAGGTAGATGCCGGGAACTGAAATCCAGTCCTCTCCAATGGCACTTAAAGTGCTCTTAACCAATGGGCCATCTCTCCAGCAACTCAGCTGCCTTTCATGATTGGGATTAGAAAATTATGGGAGTTGAGATTTGACTTTTTAAAGCCATGATTATCATCAAGTATTTAGTAGTATCAAAGTTTGTTCCATAAGTTATGAATATAAATTATATCTTGAGCACACACAAGCACATTTATTTTCTCCCTTGGTGTTATTAAGTGGTGGTAAAGGACTGAACTGGGATAGTATTTTGAAAGATATACCAAGCTTAGAAGAATCTTTAAAAAAAAAATAATAATCAACAACACACATATAATACAGAGCAAAAAACCCAAAACTGACCCAAAAACCCCACAAAAAACAAAAAAATGTTGATTTTGTAGTACAATAATTATATACATACCAAATTAAAAAAAAATCTGAAATCCACAACTTTTTGAGACCCAATCTGCTACAACAAACTGTTGCCCAGGGTGGCCTTGAATTTACTAATCTTCCTGCCCAAATGCTAGGATCCCAAGAGTATACGAGACTCCATACTACTTAGTTGAATCTAACATTTCTTCAAGTTATAGAAATAACTTACTTGCAATCTATTGGGAAAAATAAACCTAAAAACAATCCTAACTACAAGCCTCCTAGCAACAAACAGTATAAAAACTATAAAGGAGAGCTATTGTTTCTATTGGAGAGGATTACTACCTTCCTATTTCAGAAACATTAATGAAGCAAGGCAACAAGGTCACAAATGTACAAACCTGATGATGGTGAATAAAGGCTGGGTTTTTTTTTTTTCACCCAGAATATATTACATTAAGTATTCAATACTGGATAAATTTAAAATGTTCAGAATTTTTCTTAGGTCTTGCATTCAATTCTTATCACTACCGAACATCATAAACCACATCAAACCAAATCTAAAGCAGTAGTTAATAAACTACATGATAGACACTGAATAAGCAATTCATCTCAGTATGAATTAAATTGCTCAATTATGAGTATTAGTAAAGCCATAAACACTCATATCAATTAATAATTTTAAAATGAGTAATAAATCATTTTAAGACATTATATTGAAATATGCTATATTTAGTCAATAAGCAAGCAAAAAAGTCTAAAGACAACACTAACAAATTCATTTTTCCTATCAAGTTACGATACATTAAGTTAAAATTTGCTATTTATATTTATTATTATATAAATATTTAAGATTCTAAAGTTGTAGAATAAGATCCTTTTCACTTATTCACACAGATATTACAAAAGAATCCTTTGAGAAGTGTATGAGTAAATCACGCAGGCAGGACCAAAAAATTGTTTTGTCTCTTATTTTATGACTGAAAACTAACCAGTTCATTTAAAAATGGTGTGGCGGGTATGAAACAAGAATCAAAGCTCACTGCTCTCATTCAGACATACAATTACTCCAAGGCAGCTCACTGATAAGATCATCTTTTGGTACTTGACAGTTTGAAGTTCTTTTTAAGTGTACTTCTAGACTATTTGAGTATTCTTGGTTATACTTTTCGAATGAGATTTTCAAAAACCCATTAATAAATTTCTTCCTAAAAAACCTGAAGAAAAAAAAATCCAATACATTAAATGACCCCATTTAATAGGAGAAAGTTGGTACCTCTGTAATACTTTCAGTCTTCCAACCAACAAAAAGTGCAAAAAATAAAATGAAATGGAAAGAGAGGAAAATAATAAAGTGGTAGTAAATGATCATAATTAGGTCAGCAAAGCTGGAAAAGTCAAATAAATTTAAAGCAAATGCTCATCTATAAAATATTCTAAGGGTGGACATGCATTTTAAAACAGAAAAATTAGACTTATTTTTCTATCTCTTGTCCCATATATCCTCTCCTCCACTTAAAGATGTAATGATTCAGAGTTAAGGTCAATGGAACATAGCAAAAAGAGGGAAACTACATGAGGGAAGATGACGGCTGACAAATTTAAAGGCTTATATGAAAATCTAAGGGATCCTTGAGTTAAATATCAAGTATGCCCTTAGAGGCAAACTGTAACCATGAATTATTTTTCTTCATGATACCCCTTTTCATATAGGAACTAGAAAATGCAGTGAGGAATGTGCTATAAAAGTGTAGTTTCTGCTACTGGATACTTACTGCCAATCAGTTACAAACTTATTTGTCAACTCTTCACATTCTTAAGTCTATACAACTATATTCCTCATCTAAATGCTTAAGGCTTACATTTTTAAGATTTTAGAGTATTTATGTAGATGGAATTCAATGTTGAGTATTCTGAAGCTGATAATTTGAGTGGAAATGTTCCAAAATAACAAGAGACTTTGAAGTCCAGCAAAAGTTCAGGTTTTGGTAAGATGCCCGACTAGTACTACTTAAATATGTGCCTCTAGTGATCTACTGCCAAAGTAGATCAGTCAAGCACTCTGTCTTAAATCTGTAATCATTTTAACTAAATTAACTGAAGAAAACATTCATAAATATTAGAACCAATGTCACAAAATTGCTTAAAGGGTTCAATGCTTAATTTTTACTGTCAGTTTTACTAGATTTGGAATCAAATAGGAGACAGACCTCAAGGCTTATCTGTGAGGGTGTTTCCAGGGAGGTTTATCTGAGGAAAACTATCCCTGAATGTGGTCAGCACCATTCTATATTCTGAGTTTCCAGAATGAACAAAAGGGCATGCAAAACTAGCAATAACTAGTCATGTCTCTCTGCAATCTGACTCTGCAGTTAGCTATCCAACTACCATGATGCCATGACTCCCTGCTATAATGGATTATACATTCAAACCATGAGTTAAAATAAACTCTTTCCCTCTTATTGCTGTTGGTGATCTGATTTTAACTATGAGGAAAATAACTAGATAATGAACAAAATTATAAGGACAAAAGTAAGATCATTCAGCCGTAAAACCAGTACAACCAAAACAATAAATTTTTATGTGCAACCACGTGTGGTAGTGCACACCTTTACTCCCAGTATTTAGGAGGCAGAGACAGAACTTTGTGAGTTCTAGGCCAGCTAGAATCACATAGTGTTATAAAACCCTATAAGACCCTGTTATAAAAACAAAATTTTATGCAGAAAGCCAATCATAAATTGTCCTACAAACACAATTTTACAATTTCTTTCCATTTAACCCTTCCATGAGCAAGAAATCTTGAAGAGTTGCAACAATACGTTAGCATATATGAGAACTGATATACAATCTTCTGAGAGCTAAATGTGATATTCTACAGCCTGTCTGTGAGTTGCCCATATAAGGCTGGAGAAGGTACATACTTGAACTTTAAAGGTGCTTAGACAATATCTCTCATGGAAATCTCAAGAATAACTAAATTGAGAAAGGAATCTAGACATCTACTAATATTATATTAAAAAAAAAAAACCTTAGGAAACAAGATCTTCAAGATAATGTAAATATTACTCCTGAAAGGCTAGTTAAAATGCAGTACTCACACACTTCAGGTCAGAACCATAGGCTGGCCTCAATTCTTTCAGTTACTCTTATAAGTCTTCAGGAACTTATTTACTTTTTGTTTGTTTTAAATGGATTTATCATTGACTCAGTCAATGTCCACATTAAGGATGAAATGACAAATATGAAGGTGTTTTAGGGAAAAAAAGACTAACGCTATTTAGTTAACACTTCAAAATATTTCATATTGGTTTTATGCTTTTATTAACAATCATACTTAAACATAAAAATGGAAGACAGCCTTACAACTAACTTGACCGTACTTGTTCACTCTTATATATTTCCTCTAAAATGAAACCTGAATAAGTCTGTCAAAGTCAGTAATTCTTAGCAAATAACTACTAAATGGGAGGAGGGTGGGTGGGAGGGAGAGATCTTAACAGTAAGTAATGTCCCATTTTTTAATATAAAATGTTCTGATTAGGAGAAAAATAAGTTCTAGAAATGTGTGATCCAGAGTTAATGTTTTCCTATTTACTTACTTAACATTAATGAATCTTCACAATTCTGAGCCACCTTCCAATAAACTAATATCACTGAGTTCAAAGCACACACTATACATTTTAATATCTCTTTTCTTGGGGGTGGAGGCACATATCTTGAGAAGTCAAGCATTTAGTCATTAATCTAAGTCATTTAGTCTAGCAAAACCAAGGAAGGCCATGTAAAATGGTGCTTTATACCTAAGAAGTCCCAAATTAATCCAAATACTAAGACCATAAGCATTAGGCAAATTAGAAATCACTAACAGATTTTGTTTTCCCTCACCTAAAAAGTTGTGACATAGAATTGCTCTAAAAACTGACAATAAGTAATTATTCTGAGAGTTAGAAAATAAAAAAATGAACCACTATAGGAATACCAGTTTTAGGGTAACCTCATAAGTTATAAAAAAAAAATTTATCATAGAGAACTTATATTGATAACATTAGAGCCACACTACTTCATAATCCCTGAGGAAATATTTTAGGCAATGGCCATCATGTAGTCTAGATTGGCAATCTCACAGGAGACAACCATATGGATCTTGATTCAGTGTAATACAACAGAAAGTACCCAGAATCACACCTTGCCAAAAGAAGCACATCAGCCTACTTATTATTACCTAACCAAGTTTCTAGAACAGAATTACATTTACAGGAAATACCAAGAAGTAGGCATATGCTTACCACCACCATAGGGAAGCAAACAGCAAACTCAAGAATGTGAGAAATTCAACAGGACAATGTAACATACGAATGAAAGAAAACAAGAAAAAAAAAGTGGGGAAACAACTATAAACAAAAAGACAATTAAACAAAGGTAATGTATTTAGACTGTGACTCAAATGACTGATATTTAAGCCAACCAAGCAGATCAGTCAATAAGAAACTAAAGTATGATAACAATGTTATAGGTATAGTGTTAGAAAACCTGGTTTTGGGCTGGTGAGATGGCTCACTGGGTAAGAGCACTGACTGCTCTTCTGAAGGTCCTGAGTTCGGATCCCAACAACCACATGGTGGCTCACAACCATCCGTAATGAGATCTGGCGCCCTCTTCTGGTGCATCTGAAGACAGCTACAGTGAATTATGCCAGAGTGAGCGGGGCCGTCCTGAGATCAATTCCCAGCAGCCACATGATGGCTCATGACCATCTGTACAGCTACAGTGTAATCATGCAAATAAAATAAATAAATCTTTAAAAAAAAAAAAACCTGATTTTATACTACATATTGAAAAGCTAAAACTATTTTTCAGTCTTCTAAGCTCAATATATTAAAGAATATAGGTTCTAAATCTAAGTTTTTATTTTAAAAATATTCAAATCTTATAAACTAAAATAGTTCTCCAATAAAAGTGACCCTAGCAAGTCTAATGATATCTGTTGATTAAATATTTACTCTTTGAAAAGAAAGTCTTTCTACAAGCAGATTGTTGCTTTTGGGCAGTTTCTGTGGGATTGAGACAGCTAGCATAATCAAAAGGAGAACTGAGTTTTTAAAGCCTTATCAAGAACTTTGGGAAAGCTGATCCCAAGAACCACTGATAACTATAATAGTTGTATATTCATTACTTCAAATCTTAGTCAAGAATAACCCGAGAATTAATTTTCATCAATTCTAGTAAAGTAGGGGGTTTTTACTCTTTTTGATATAGGGGCCTTGCTAAGTTTCCTGGCTAACTTTACTTTGGACCTTAGCCTCTGAAGTAGGTGGGATTACAAATGCATGCTACTACGTCCTCTGAAGTAGGAGGGATTACAAATGCATGCTACTATGTCCTCACAGGGAAGAATCTTATGCAGACCAAGTAAATAAAATGATTTATATAAAATCAAATATGTAAATTCTACTTGCACAGAATATTTTACATATCAGCAATCTTGACACTGACTCAAAGAAACCTAATCCAATGATAGTTCAAAATCACTTTCTAAACAACTGAGGCAGCAAAAATAGAAAGATCATCATTAATGTGAAGTCAGCTTAGTCTATGCAGCAAATTCTAGGTCAGCCAGGCCTTAATAGCAATACCTTGTTAAAAAAAACCAAAACTTTTTAATGTCACAAAGCATAGAAGCTTTGCATCATTATTGAATCATAAGAAAGTAGAGATTATTTTCATGAGTAGTGTATAAACAATAAATTCATGAAACCTGAGTTATTTTCAATTTGGTGAGGAAATACTTCTAGTAACATAACTAGAACTAGGGGAAAGTGGGAGTTAACAAAAGAAGATATTATAGGTAATTACTCATTGAAATCAGAATGACTTTGCGCATCTAATTTCCAACTGAAGCTTTGGGTATAATAGTACTGGGTATAACAGAATAGTACTGGGTAGAACACAGAATAGTACTGGGTATAACACAGGACTCTTGCTCAGATGTGATTTCCCACAATTGACTAAAATTCCTTCTCTAAGTAATTAGGCCAAATTCTTTATTGTCTAAAAAAGAGAAAGACACATCCACACCGTAGTGTAATTACAGACACCTAAAAAGTCACATATATTCAATTTATTAGCAAGTTATATAGAACAAGTCTATTTATACAGGTTCTAAGTAAACAAACACACACAGTAACAGTTAACAGAATCTGATCTGCAACTTACCTATGAAAAGATGACAGGACACAACAAATATAATTTTAACAAACACAAAACTATTGGTATACACTTGTCTTTATTTTTCTTCTTTTTTTTTTTTTTAATTTTCTTTTGGGTTTTTTGAGACAGGGTTTCTCTGTGTAGCCCTGGCTGTCCTGGAACTAGCTCTGTAGACCAGGCTTGTCTGGAACTCAGTTATCCACCTGCCTCTGTCTAAAATTAAAGGCATGTGCCATCACACCCAGCATTTTTATGGTTCTTATGTCTCAAACTTCTACATACATTTCAAAGGCATGTCTTACCAAGCAGTTCTTATGACCAAGACAGTTGATAACAGAGACTTAGGCTCTATAAACTAGGTAAATATGCTAAATCTATGAACAGGGATGTAAGGCAGACCTCAGGACCCTATCCGAATAAACTAACTGGTACATATTCAAAAGAGCAAGTCTTCCAAAGAGCAAAAATTTCAGAATTTGGGATGTAGGATCAGAGTCTTTTATGTAGTCTGTTTATAATAATGCTACTTTTTAAAAATCACAAGATATCTAAAATACTTCCAAGCAACAGAACCATTTAGTTTCAGCTATACTTAAAAATAATCACAAAAACTTGTAGCCCAATTTTTAATGGCAGAACTTTTTGATAAGACAGCTAATAATGTCAAAAAAAATTCTTCAAAATATACTGTTTTCCTTATGGACAAATACTTCCTAGAAGAGGAATAAAGGATAGCCACCAATTTAATAATCTGGAGGTGAGGATAATTTTTAAGTAGAGATAGAAATAAAAGTTCTAAATGTTTCACCTTTAGGAATATAACACGCTCAAAACATTTTTCCCCTTTAACATTTTCAAAAGAGAAGTCTACCAACTTCTCTAATGCACACACATTAACTGATAGTCTCTGATATAACTTGTGGTAAAATGGTCAATACTATACTAAATTATTTATACCCCATTACTATGTAACTAATATTTTCTTATGGTGTGCAAAAACTTTTGACAGTAAAAATTTCTTTCACTATCATGTATATATTTGACTTTCAGATGCTCTAGAACACACAAATCAAAAGTACAGACAAGAAAACATACACCACTGTATGTCATAAAAAAACATAAAATACAAAAGAGGGTCTTTACCTTACTGTACATTAGACCCTCACATTGAATTTCAGGAAGTAGAACTTTTTCAAAAGGCTAGTATCTAAAAGCAAAAGCAATTTGGCATGTTTTATCCAACATTCAATATTTTACATATATTATAAACACACACACAAACACACATACATGTATACATACAAATAAAAAGGGTTTTGGGTTTTTTTTTACCTAAATGCAAACTGGATGAGGATCCATGTGATGAAAGTGATGGCGGTGGCGTAAGTGAATGTCCTGGAGTTTGGCTTGGCAGAGGCATGCCTATTGGACTTGGAGAGGAGGAAAATCCCAGACTATTGTAAAATGGTTGCCCTATGGGTGCTAGGCTGCTACTAGATCTTTTGTACAAGTCAGAGCTAGTAGATAGAGACTCTCTCCTTGTGGCACTACTACTTGCAGAACTGCCAACTGAAGAAGAAATAAAAAAAACCCTAATTACATACAGTGTTAACTGAATAAAACCTATCCCCAACCAACTCTTGCTGGGCAATAATAGAAGTGATCACAATAATTATTTTAGAAACATTATGGAGATGATAATTACTGTGATAACTATATATAACAACTTATTAATCATAAAAGGGTATAAATGCACCCCAATAAATAAGCAATCCTTAACAGAGCAGCTCTATGATTCATTATTTCACACATATTTTACCACCAACACATGTAGTTACTGTGCTTTAATACCCTGGTATGATTTATAAACTCTGAATTGCAAAGTTGTCTGTTTTAGGTCATAAAAAAGATTAAATTCAAATAAGGTTTACTTTGGTATTATCCTGATGTCTGGAACCTGTTTTTTAAGATTTCAACTCAATGCCAAAAAAAGATTATATTAATAAATGGAGTATTCATACCCCCTCACCAGTCATCAGACTTAGATTTTATCTGTGTTCAAAATAAAGCCCATATTGGCCCGAATATTACTAGTTGGCTGTGAAAAACAAGTGGGAGCTAACTTCTCAGTAGTGTTCATATAATCTGCTAAACAGAAAAGTCCCAATTACCAAACTTTTTCTTGGAAAATTAATGCCTCTCTTTACTGGAATACTATGTTTACGCTAAAAACATGCCTGTATTTCTTACCCTTCAGAATCCTTCATTTTTTAAGATTTTAGAACTGGCCTCCTGAGCTCCTTCTTCAGAAAGTTTCCCTATCCCTCAGCTAGTTATGAGTGCATGGTAGGAAAAACAATCTGGCTGTAAACCAGCAGGCATGTACACAATCAAATCCTTTACTGAGTATGTAAAAGGGATGTGCCAAATTTCTATCTCAAGACTCATTTATAACCAATATTCTCAATTTAAGTTTCCTTCTTATTTTGAAGTATCAGTATCCTTTTAACCAAATATCTTTCATGTAACATTTTTTCACCTAAGGAACAAGGTCTCCTTTCCCCAATAAGGACAAGCTCTATATTCGGACCAATATGGCAATTCTTTCCAAGGAATTGTAAAGTTTACTAAATCTTGGTTTTTATATTGCAAGCCATATATAAGTAACTCATACACATATAAGTAGGTCATACCTAGTATGGATTAAAGAAAACAATTAGAGAACATAGTAAGTAAACCAAGTTGAGCTTCTAACAGCTAGAAACCATGATTACCCAGGTTTTGTCAAATTCAAATACCTATACAGAAAAGGAGGGTGGAGGTGGTGACAAATGCACAGGCAAAAGATTATACTGCAATATTGACTTTCATAGCATCCAATGTAGTTTCTAAACTACTAGCTATGTCTCAGGGAACATTTCACATTTTAAGACCTTACATATGGTAACTAGCATCAGCAAGGAAGCTATATGCATTTTAATAGTAAAACTAAACTAAGCCTTAATGTAATAAACCTTTTTTTGTTTGGTGTTGGCAAAATGTCAATATGAGCTATATCAAATATGCTAATTTAAAAGGACACTGTCAAAGTGATCACTGAAATGTATATTACATATTGTACTTATCTCAGACTCCTATTTACTTTAATAAGCAATTTAACTGGTAAGGAAGGTTATCAGCTCTTTTGAGAGCAGCAGTATTATCATTCCTTGGCCAAATAACCAAAAGAAACTGGCTGTGACACATGTAATGTAATCCCCCAAAAGAAAAATCAAGATAAATCTTTTTTTTTAAAAAAAAAATTCAGAATACTTCAAAATATAAAGAGGTTCTTTAAATTTTGTTCTGTCTATAAATTACATGCAACATTGACAAACAAAATGTACCTAAGATACTAAGTGGGTAGACAAATGCTGGAATCACTACTTGTTCTTCAACTATGCATAAGATAGTAAATTACAAACTTTTAATTAAAATATCACTTTAGGATTAACAGGTCATAGAAAGCATGATTTAATTGTTACATTAGAGTAGCTACCAAATGCCTGGTATGTTTGATACTACTCAAAAAGAAAACTATCATATCGGTAAGAAGAGTATGTAAAAACAGACAACTGTGTTTTTTTAGCTTCCACTATGTATGCAATTGTGTGACAGGGCAATAACAGGTTTAAGAGTACATACGTATAGTACTTGAATGGACTCTCACAAAAAGTCAAAAAGAATGGAGATGAAACTTATTTGGAGGCAGTTATAAGTGCCTAGGGTAATGCTCCCTACTTTTTAATTATTAATTTTTAATTTCATTTTTATATTATACTGGGAATTGAACCCAGGGCCTAATGCACACTAGACAATCACTCTAACCCTGAGCTATATGCCTAGTCCTAATGTTCCTAAAAGCAGGATAAAATGGCTATTTCCCAGACCAGGCATCAAAATTCAGCATGTGATGCTTAAAAGTGAGTAAGGCATGAGTGCCTTAAGGTAAGGGGAAATTCCTAACTCTGAGACAGATGGGAATCTGAAGAACTGAGTAGAGTGATCTAGAAATCTGCACCAGAGCATCAATAGCATACATTAGAGAAAAGAATATGGAGTTTATCAAAGCTGTTCCCCCCCCCCAAAGGATTATAAGGGAACAATAGCGGTAACCTAGAAACTGCTTGATGTCCAGGATGTTTCTATTTTAAAGTGTATGTTCTATCTGTTTTGCTCAGAACATTTAGGATTCTTTCGGAATAAAAGTCTCAATTGGGTTAGAATCAAAGAATGAGTCTCATGGGACTGCATCTTCTGGACATAAAAATAACCAACTTGAAAAGGAATGGAAATAAGTAGAAAATTTAAAGGATTAGGCGGGAGAGTTGTCTCAATGTCTAAGAGCACTGGCTGTTCTTCTAGGGGACACTGGTTTTAAACCAGCATCCATGTGATGGCTTACAACCAACTCCAGTCCCATAGGATCTGATGCCCTCTACTGACATCCAACTACACACATGTAGTACAAAGACATACATGCAGGCATAATACCCATACACATAAAATAAAAAATTTAATAGAGTTAACAAGTCCAAATTCACCAGATTTGCCCTATACTGTAGTCATTATTTAGAAAATAAAGGCAAGTAAAGCATTCCTTTATTATATTTCTTGAAACTGAAAGTGCCTTTTATTCCCTACAAGTTTACGGCTGTTCTATAAAGATATACTACAAAGATGAATACTAGTCCAGAAAACACATCAGAAAAATGGCAAGCACCTGATAACTAGTACTGCATTAGTTCTGCCATTTTATTTCTTTTCCAGGAGGGAGACAGGGCCTCATGAAGCTAGGTTAGTTGCAAGCTCACTCACTGTAAAGCTAAAGATGACCCTGAACTTCTGATCCTTATAACTCTACCTTTTTAAAAAATGGATTATAAACTTACGCCACCACATCCAGTCTAGGCTGTGCTACAGATCGAGCCAAGGGCTTTGTGCATACTAGGCAAGTACTCTGCCAACTGAGCTAAACCCCCAGACCAATTTTATCATTTTCCACATCAGAAAAAAACCTTAAGTGGTAAGAAAACAAATGGAAAATGATTAGGGATTCTATGAGTATAAAATATAAACATTAAGGATTAAAAAAAAATCCCTTGAAGTTCAAATTCGTATCTGTGCTCTGTTGAAGGCTATCAATTACATATAAAGAACTAGAGTATGCTGTTCTTACCTAATGTGAGGCTGTTTTAAAATTATGATTTCTTAATCCAAATAAGAAACAATCTATTACATTACTTTTAATGAAAAAAAGCTAAATTATTTAAGTATACTGGTAGTCTCTTATGGGACTCTTTAGTGATTCAATATTTTTTTATTTAGATATTAGTCCAAATACAGAAAGCCATAATCAGCTACCCAAACCTAGTAAGACTGTACCATCCAATAATGACTATTGTTCTTTTAAAATTATCCAAATTTTAGGATGGCCATGTATTTACCTCCAACATTAAAGGGAATAAGGAAGAAACAGTGATTAGCAAAATTTAGAGTACCCAATTCTTAAAAGCTGGAGGAAGGGCGAGTATGGGCTTGGTAGAATGAGTTGAACATTTATAAATGCCTGAAAGATTGACAGGAATTCTGTAAAATTAAACTAGCGCCCCATACTTTATTCCTATCCCTCCTACACTATGTTATACTGCTTGTCTTTATATTAAAAACTCAAATACCTCAAGTACACTTAGCAAAGTGCACTTGTTTTTAAACAAACTTACCTGATGAGCCAAATCCACTGAGAGCTGAGCCTATAGCAGCTCCTAGAGAGCTACCACTTCCAAAGCCAAGAGATGCACTTCCAGGTTGGCCAGGTCCATGAGAAAACAAAGAGCTGCTCTGGGAGCTGTTAGTCAAAGAGCTGCTCCCATAAAATGAATTAGACTGCAGGTTAGTGCTCGGCTGCTGTTGCTGCTGCTGCTGCGGTGGCTGAGTGCCCATTGGCCGAAACAGACCGTTTGTGCTGCCTGTGAGACTACTTGCAGTTCCTCCAGCTGCTGCCGCTGCTGCTGTAAAATAATTTCAGATACTTCTTTAAACTATTCAGAAAAGTATCTAAAAATCTCTAAAAATGTCACTCATACTTACCAGCTTGTGCTGCTGCTGAACTAATTAAGACAGGTGTTGGAGCCATTAATCGTACTGGAGCTCCAAGGCCAGTTCTTGCCCCAGGGCCAACCACTAAGGCACCAGTCTGATCATAATAGGCAGTTGGAGCTAGTACTTGATAGCCTAGATAACATTAAAATGGGTGCTCATTAATGAAAACACTTTACAACGTAAAACATGAATACTTTCCCTTATATTTGTGTTTAATCAATGATTTCACTATTATTAACACTAAACCTTTGAATACAGATGGAAAAAACCACATCTGAGGTATTTTTAAAAGGTAAACATTCTCTCAAAATTTTTATGAAGGTACCTTTACCAGTCATGTCTTTTACTTATAGATTATGAAAAGAGTTCTTTCCTTAAAACAAAAGCTATAGGCTACCAAGAACTAAGTAATCATTTGGTCAGTTATGAAGAGAGTGGCTAGAAAGACTAAAGAGGAAGTAAATTAGAACACTATAAAAAAAAAGGCTTCTAAATTTTAGAGCAAGTACATTATCAATACATTCACTTAGAATTTCCCTTGTAAGCATCATTTTAAAATCTTAAAATATGAGGGCTAGAGAAACAGCCAGAGGCTAGGAGCACTTGCTTTTCTTACAAAGGACGTAAGTTCAGTTTCCAACACATATATGGCAGCTTATGACCAATTTCAAGGGATCCAGCATATACAGTCAGGCAAAAATACTCATACACACAAAATATAACAAATCTTACTTTTATTTAGTTTTTCGAGACAGGTTTCTTTGTGTAATGCTGGCTGTCCTGGAACTTGCTTCTCTGCCTCTACCTCCTGAGTGCTGGCATTTTTAAAAAAGGTTCTTTGAGATAGATACCAGCCTGGTCTACAGTGGGAACTAGGACAGCTATAGCTACAGCTACACAGTGAGACCTTGTCTCAAACCCCTCCCCTCCCCAAAAGTTTAAAAAGTTTTAAAAATATCTCAGCAGATAACTTAAGATCACTAAGAATCTACCTATAAAGACTTTCACAGAGTAAAGTTTTATTGTAGGCTTGAGTATGAGGCAGATAACATTTTTACATTTCTAAAAAATTCCAGAAAATGAAGTTTACCACTAAGTAGTTTTTCTTCAAGAGAATTTCTCTTCTGAACAAAAACCACACAGATGACTCATATGACAACTTTGTTAATTTCCCCAAGGATGGTACATTCCCCAAGGATGGTACATTAGTAAGTATTGCTCCAAAGGCCCAGGAGACAGACATTTTGGGGCAATAGGGTTTTTTTTTGTTTTTTGTTTTTGTTTTTGTTTTTTTTGGTTTTTTTTTGGTTTTTTGAGACAGGATTTCTCTGTATAGCCTGGCTGTCCTGGAACTCACGGTAGACCAGGCTGGCCTCGAACTCAGAAATCCGCCTGCCTCTGTCTCCCAAGTGCTGGGATTATAGGTGTGCGCCACCACCGCCCGGCTGGCAATAGGGTTTTAACTCTCTTCTGGAATTCAGGTTGAAAATGTTTGCCTTTCACGGTAATAAGAGCTTGACAACTGTCTGTGAAAATGTATCAATAACTTCTTATGCTCTTAATAAGCTCTAAAACATAATACATAACAAATTATACTAACGCAACCGTTCTGAACTATATTTTATGACAACCACACAGAAGCAAAGTCTTGGTAAAATTACAATAGCAAAGTGGCTTCAAACGGAGGCAAATTCAGTTCATGTAAATGAAGTATGCTGAGATGAGCCCTTCATCATTAAGAGTAACACTTTCACACGTATTTTAAGTAAATATAGCAAATCCCAATGTAGTGTTATACACAATACTATATTCTTAAAATGTAGAAGCCAGCCAACAGTTCATGTTGATGCACAACAACGGGCCTAAATTCAAGACTTAAATAGTACTCCCACTCAAAAGCATTATGGTCCACCTGGCAAGAAGTCTCCACAAATAAAGGTAATTCCTGCTTAGCCTGATAATCCTAAGTTCTATCCTATAACCCATCTGTTACAGCAGAATTCTCTTTTAAGTTGTCTTCTGACCCCCTACACACTTGTTCTCAATGCTTCAACTATATAAATAAATGTTAAAAAAAGCATATTGTCGGGCTGGAGAGATGGCTCAGCAGTTAAGAGCACTGACTGCTCTTCCAGAGTCCTGAGTTCAATTCCCATGGTGGCTCACAACCATCTGTAATGGAATCCAACGCTCTCTTCTGGTGCATCTGAAGACAGCAGCAGTGTACTCATACATAAAATAAATCTTAAAAAAAAAAAAAGCATATTGTCTATAACAACTGCATTAGAAACTAAAGGCTACCCCATTTGAATACTGGGTTGCAAATACTCTTTACAAAAATAAAATACCATACTTAAATGTATATAATTCTCCAAGAGTAATTTCCTGCAAAACTTGTGTTCATCTGACCCTGAAAAATCTCTCCAATGCATCCATTCTTCTGATCACCACTACTCCTGTCCAATTGTACTGCCGTCATGCTTATGTTCTCTTAGCTCATCTTTATAATTTTATGCTCCAGAATTATCTTTTTAATAACCAATTTGCTACCATACCCCTCCTAAACACATTCTAAAATTTTTAAATGAAAAGCAAAACTCTGAATATAGTCCACAAAGAGATCCACTTAGTCCCTGACCTTTTATCTGAATGAAGACATATATGTAAGGATAATCTCTTGTGTACTATATAAAGCATCACCTGTCAATAAAAAGCTGGTGGCCAATAATCTGAGGCAGAATTAGAAGAAGAAACATACGGCAGGGAGACAAACTCTGAGAAATAGAGAAGATTTTGCCATCTGGGCTTGAAGGAAGTCAGACACGAAACTACGGAGAGGTAACTAGCCATATGGCAGATATAGAACAGTATAAGCTACAAACTAGTGGGAACAAGCCTACCTATGGCTTAGATATTTTTAATAAATGATAAGCCTTTGAGACATTATTCAGGAACTGGGATATGGGTGGAAAAGTCCAAAGTTACAAACTGCACCCGTCATGGTAGGCATGTATTCCACCAAACTTGACTAAAAATCCAAAGTTAAAACAAAAGACCCATGTATTAGAAAAGCCCCTGGTGGAAAGGCAGGGAACAATCACCTCTTAGAGCAGTTTCCTAGCCAAGCAGAAGATATTCCTTTCAAGAGAGATCCAACCAGAGCCTTCGTATATTTCCCAGGTGGCAGAGTGACTGAGCATTCTGAGCCCCTGAGAAATCAGCATGTGAAGCCTGCAATGACTTGAGCCAGAAGAGGCACAGAGCCACATTTTCAGAGTGGGTGGAAGTCATATGTGGGCCCTCAGGAAAAGCCTGCTGTTCCCTCGGGTGGAGAGAAGGACCAACAGGGCAGCCTGCACAATGTACTAGCTAAATGGCAGGGACTCAGCGGATGCCAGCTACAGACAATGGGAAAAGCTAAAAAATCAACAGACTTGGTAAAATACTTGGGAAGTCCTTAAGGAGAGAGTTAGAGATTAAAAAGAAAAATATTTTGTGTTAAAAATGAAAAACACAATGACACAATGCATCTGAATCCCATATGACTTTGTTTCGCTTATCAACATACAAATAATTATTTTTTCAGTAACAATTACAACTTTAGATGTCCTTTTAAAAGGAGATCAGAATAAAGCAGACTTAGAAAAGGAAAGGACAAAGGAATGGATAATTAGATTAAAGGTTACAGAACAGAGAGATTAAAGGATTCTTAAATCAGAATAAAGAATCTTCAGAAGAATACGATGTGGAATCTACAACAACAGCATACAAGTAGTTCCAGATGAGAAGAATCCACAAAGGCTTGAGGAATTACAATGGCAATCCAGAGATAGAAATATACTGAGTTAAAAATACAGATTCTGTTTAATGAAGTCACCATAGAACAATGTCATAGCTTTTATGTTTCATTTTGAAGATTTTAAAATGTAAAATATTTACTTGTATTAATACACCATACAGTTGATGCCAAATTCAGAATTCCAAGGGGTTTCTGCCTTGAGTTTTGAAAGGAATAATTTCAAGACTGCACATTTATCAGAGATGGTGGCTATATTGGAGATGTTTTTACATATTGAAGCTGATGATGCTTTGACATATGTATCTAATAAAACAGAACAGCTTTTTAAACATTGTAGGATAAAACATATTACAGATCTATCTTAAAATTGTACAGGTTAAACAATTGTAAAAAGATCTAACTATGCTTTAAAGGAAATAGTCAGAGAACAGAAGGGGGATATGTGATCTCCCAAAGATAGATTAAATGCTTTATTGACTTTACTTTTTAAAGGTCAATTTAAAAAGACAGATGACATAGCTGCTAAAACACACTGTGTTCTAGAAAGAACTGATGAATTAGATCAACCTATATATGTGATAATCTCAGAATGAAAAGAAAGAAATGTGTTGCATTGAGGAAGAGGTTTTTGTCTGTTTCAATAGGGGGGGGGAAAAAAGCTGTGAATTCCTTCAAAATTGGCTAAAATTAGATTTGACCGGAGCAGACCTCCTAAAGATCTTGGCAACAGAAACAAAGGAAGAAACCAAGAACAATAAAACTGATAAAGTTATACACTGATCCCTTTATATGGGAACAGCTTTGAAACTGACTAAAATTTGGATGTCTCAAGCCAAGACTACAGCTATGCATGGCCTGTAAATCTTGTTGCCTACAGAGTTCTCAAGTCTTATTATGTCTATATGGTAAGGGTGAAAATTTATACTATAAATTGGATAGACAGTCCAAATAGACTTATGAAATTTGATGCCTTTTCCCTAATCTGAACACAAACAATCAGCTTTAGCTGAATTGTACACACTGCACATTCCATACATGTTAATGCATGTATACTACCTTTAAAAGATTCTATGTTTACAGAGCAAAAGGAACAGATACCAAAGAAGACAAGGCAAAGCTAATACAGATTAATATGTAAGGCTGGATATGTCAACAGATAGTAACAAAAGACATTAGATTCTGAAAGTATCTGTTGAGAATCAATGTAGCTATGAAGGTAAATGGAGAGCTAAGTATTGCTTCTATCTTCTGATACGAATTTTGTTAATAGACATAGTGTTTTCAATGAAGCAAAGATAAAATGAAAGTGCAAATTTTACTAAGCCCATATTTGCCAATTTATTAACATGAGATTCTATAGGTTCTTTTCTTTGTAAAAACATGCGGTAGCGCGCCAGGCGGTGGTGGCGCACGCCTTTAATCCCAGCACTTGGGAGGCAGAGGCAGGTGGATTTCTGAGTTCGAGGCGAGCATGGTCTACAGAGTGAGTTCCAGGACAGCCAGGGCTACACAGAGAAACTCTGTCTGGAAAAACGGAAAACAAACAAACAAACCCAAAAAGCAAAACAAACAAACAAACAAAAAAACCCAAAACATGTATAGGTGTTTGGCTTGCGTGTAGTCTGTGTACCACATGTCTGCCACCATGGTACCAGTAATGCCAGGAGAGGGTGTTCAATGTCCTGGAACTCAAATTACATGGGAGTGAGATACTATGTGGATACTGGGAATGAAACTGGGAACTGCAAAGGAGCAACCTATTTTCTTACTCACTGATCCATCTTTCCAGCTTCTCATGGCTTTTTGTCATAGGTAAATTTCCCTGATATAGGCAATTGTGTGTGCTGACCAATTGTAGTTATCAACTTGACAATCTAGAATCAGCTGGGAGAATGTCATCTTAAAATGTGAGAGGTTGTCTTACTATATTAATTGAAGTGGAAAAAATGCTGTGGTTCACACCAGAAACAGTTAAAAGAAAAAACCCCACAAACAACCACAAACAAAAAAACCCTTGATAGTTGTGTTAAGGATTCTGCTATACTGTCATTCCCAAAACTGGATTTCTCAAAACAAAAATACTTCATTTCAAATATTAGTATCTGGATCTGAGGGGTTTGTTTGTTTTTGAGACAGGGTTTCTTTGCACTGACTGCCCTAAACTCATGTTGTAGACTAGGCTGGCCTGAAAGTCACTACCTTTACCTCTTAAGTGCTGGGATCAAAGGCATACACCATCACTACCCAGATGGAATCTAAGTTTTCAATAATACATTAATAAATAGTCAAAGCTTCAAAGATTCTGAGTTGGTCACTCCTCACTTAACATTTTAAATCTCTTGACCTTCCCTTCCCACCCTCAAAATCACCACCTCCCCAAACTACAGTTATATACCAAACTACTTATATACCTGGCATGCCTGCAGCAAGACTCTGACCAAAAGCCAAAGTTGGGTTTGCAGCTGCAGCTGCTGCAAGTGACTCTGCTTGCTGCCCTTGTTGGCCCTGACTGGGAGTAATAGGACGCTGCCCTGCTCCAGGACGAAGAACCTAGAAAGGACAAGTAACTCAGTTAAAGGAATGTAGCAACAATTCATCTTAGACAACTCTATACATATCACAGTAGAATTTGGATATTTTTGGACAATAAAATATAAATTTAACATGAAAAGTTATAAATAATTTCCATCATAAAAACGAAGAAACAGCCAGGCAGTGGTGGTGCATGTCTTTAATCCCAGCACTTGGTAGGCAGAAGCAGGTGGTTTTCTGAGTTCAAGGCCAGCCTGGTCTACAGAGTGAGTTCCAGGACAGCCAGGGCTACACAGAGAAACCCTGACTAACAAAGAAACAACACTCCTGGTTCTTGACAACTACAATACTCTATAAAGTAACACTGAGGGTCTAAGTCTTTGGGTAGGTTACTTCTAATATTTATGCCCTACTATTCTCCTTTTAAAAGATCCAACTAAAGGGGAAATGGCTAAAGAGTTAAATTATTTAATTTTAAAATATTATTATTTATCAAAATTTATTTAAATTATTATTTTTTTTTGTTTTGTTTTTTGTTTTTTTTCCCCCAAGACAGGGTTTCTCTGTATAGCCTTGGCTGTCCTGGAACTCACTCTGTAGACCAGGCTGGCCTCAAACTCAGAAAATTATTTTCTAAGGCTGAACACTGAAACATGAAAAGTTTAAGGGAATTCACCCTTATGAGACTGTGATATGAAGCCAAAAATCAACCACCAAACAAACAAACAAAAAACCCACCAAAAACCAAACACACAAAAAAACTTCGGAACTCAAGAGAGAAAGCTCTTAAAATAATAAACATAAAAATAATAAACACAAGCATGATGAAATTAATAACACATTTTACAAATATCCAAGCAATTCCTGGTAGAGCAGACTCATTCTAAGTGCACATACACAAGATAAGGGTTAAATAAATTATTAAATGATACTATGAGATACAAAGGCTAAGCTAACCAATACCGTCCACAGAACATCAATATGGCATTAAAAAGTATTAAAGAAAATTCATAGCAAAAACTACCTACCAAACAAGCAACAAGATGTTTAAGTTGCTACATAGAAATACCATAAACACTGGCAGCCAGAATTCTCACTTAGCAACATTGTGTTTACATTTATCAAGATCATTTTATTTCAGGCCCTTCCAAAAATTGTCTCTGAAGGCACAGACTGGAGGATCTCTGTGAGTCTGAGGCCCACCATGGCTCTACTGTAAAGCCCTGTGAAAAAAACTCCACCTAATTAATACTTTATTTGGGAAATTAGAAGTACTCTTTAGTGAAAATGTCTCATCTTTTCATGATTAACAGTACACTTAAATATTTATTTCCTTTTACAAAACAAAATGACATTATGTAACTATTTAAACATCTGAAGACAAATGAAGGAGCAAGCTCAAGAACATTTATTTTGGGCTAGTGAGATGGCTCAGTGGGTAAGAGCACTGACTGCTCTTCTGAAGGTCCTGAGTTTGGATCCCAGCAACCACATGGTGGCTCACAACCACCCATAATTAGATCAACCACCCATAATGAGATCTGACGCACTCTTCTGGTACGTCTGAAGACAGCTACAGTGTATTATGCCAGAGCGAGCAGGGCTGTCCTGAGTTCAATTCCCAGCAGCCATATGATGGCTCACAGCCATCTGTACAGCTACAGTGTACTCATACACATAAAAAATAAATAAATCTTTAAAAAAAAAAGGAAGAAGAACATTTATTTTGATGTTTCTTGAAACAAGGCCTCACTACTTATGACGGGCTCATCTCACTTTCCCCGTGTGATGGGGATTACACTTATCACCAACCACTTCAGGTATATTAGCAGCTTTTTTTTTTCCTAAACAGGGTTTCTCTGTGTAGCCCTGGCTGTCTTCAAACTCAGAAATCCACCTGCCTCTGCCTCCTACGTGCTGGGATTAAAGATGTGCACCACCACTGCCTGGCTGTACTAGCAACTTTTAAGATGTGATAAAAATAAGCTTATGGGGATGGTGAGATGGTTCCGCAATTAAGAGCACTGGCTGCTTTTCCAGAAGTCCTGAGTTCAATTCCCAGCATTCACATGATGGCTGGTAACTATCTATAAAGGGATCTGAAGCCCCCTTATGGTATGCAGGTACATGCAGACAGAATACTCATATGATAAAAACAGAACATAAAATAAAAAATAAACTTTATCTCGAAAAACCAAAAAAAAAAAAAAAAAAAAAAAAACCCAAAAAACAAAAAAACAAAAACTTCAAAATTACTTAACATTTGAAAAAAGCAAAATGATGAAAATAGGACACACCAAACCATTTTTGTTTTAGGGGTTGTTTGTGTAGCCCTGGCAGGCCTGGAATTAGCTCTATAGACCAGGCTGGCCTCAAACAGATTCAAACAAGATATTCACCTGCCTCTGTCTCCTAAGTGCTAGTATTAAATAAAGATGTGTGCTACTAATGCCAGACCACACCAAACTTTTAAATGCTGATCAGAAAATTAAAACAAAAGTACTATCATGCTATCTACTGAGGAAATAGACATGTTTTAAATACCAGGAACTCAAAGAATCCTTTATTTATTATTTCATAAAGAAAGGCCTACCTGCTGCTGTCCAGCCTGAGCTTGTGATGCTGCTTGCTGATTGGCTGTGTTGCTTGCCGCAGCTGCAGCTTGTTGCTGAAATAAATTGGCTGGATACACGCCCCATGGAACACCGTAATACTGAGGTGGAACCACTGCTGGACCTAAACCCCATATGGCCCACCAAAAGAAAAAAAAAGTGACTAAATTTTATATACGAGATCAGTTACCATTAAATTATAAAAGGAGACAAATCTAAGACTTAAGAGCTGAGCATATCTGTTATAATCTTTCTCCTCATGCTTGCTATTAAACCACACTCTTTCTATTCTTTTAAGACATGTCAGGTATGGGTTTCTTTCTGTTAAATTTGAGACACAGTCTCAGTTTGTAACCAACTAGTCTCAAACTCATAACATCTTGCTTGAGATTCCCAATTACTTGCACCATTACCATATCCAGCTTACTACTGCTATCAAAGACAGGAGAAAAGTGTTCATGACAGCAGTGGCTTTATTGAATAGATTCAAGTAAAACACAAGGATACCAATAAACTGACAGGACACTTACACACTCACATGTATTGACTGCCAATGTATGGGTCTAATATAGACACAAATAAGGTAATACATTAGATAGTGTAAAACCGTAATATTTAAAAATAACATTAATTCAGTAAGAATAAATTTTCTGATGTTAAAATTTAACTATTACTTTGTAAGAAAACAGCTCACAGGGTATGAACTTTAAGCCTTTAGTTTAAAGACATTTTCCTATTTGAAACAGCACTAGTCACCATCCTTACATGCAACTGAGTTATATGAAAACAGATGTGAGACATCAGTGGTCAGGGGAATGAACAGTCATCTAGTCCAGAACTAGATGATTCAAAAATACATACATACATACATACATACATACATACATGTAAAGAGAGCAAACTAAGGGGAAATAAAATGAACTGGTTTTGTTTGCTCTTTGCTCTATTTTATTTTGCTCCAGACACTTGATTATACAGATTAATGAGTCCGCCAAAAAAGTAGTTGAGTAAATGTCCTGATTTTTGACAGATACAACAAATATGTCAAATCAAATTAGGGAAATTAACTTTTTTACTTAAAAACTCAACCTCAGAGTATAGGAGAAAAACAGAGCCCAGTATTAAAAGCACTTATAAACTTACAGGCAAATAAACTAGAGATTTCTAAAGATAGTGATTTAATCACAACCTATAATAAAGAATGTCAGAACACATAAAAAAATTAAAGTGTTTTAAAAAACAACAACAACAACAACAACAACAACAACAAGAACAAAACAACTCAAATTACCAACAGCCTTTGTCTATTCAACATAGCCAATAACTAGTGTGGAAGCTGAGCAAGAGTCCTAATCAAGATGTGTTTTACACAAGTATATTAGGATTCTGAAGATTCAGCATAAAGAGCAATGCAAAATATATATTTTAAAAATATTAATTAGATATGAAATTACAGTACTTTAGACACACTGGATCAAATCAAATACTACTGAATTACTTTATATTATGGCTAACTAAAAAACTAATAAACCGTATTTTCTGGCTTATACTGCATTTCTGCTGAACAGTCATGGTGCTAATAAAAGGCCTAAGTTAACTAAGTGTGCAGTATGTACTAAGTGACCTCTTGAAGGTACTTCTCTCAGTCCTGTGGATAAATGTATATATACACATATAGACAGGAGCATGTACAAACACACACACACAAAAATAGATATCTACTAACATCAGCATATTAATATCTAGTTAAAAAACTACACATACTTATGGAATCAAGTGGTACAACTTCTACCTCTAAAGCTACTGACAGGTTTCTTTCAGTTTAGTAGTTTAGACAACAAAAAAGAATTTGAAATTAGTTTTTTTCTCTCTCTTTGTAAAGTAATGTCTTAAGTTTGGACGCTGTCAATCTCCACAAATAGATGGACTGTCCAACAGTCATAAATACTAACTGGTGACAATCATTTATCTCTTAACACAGAAGTAGCAGTAACATTTTCAAAGTTATGCCACCAGACTCATGCAAGTGAACCTAGGAATGACAGTAACACATTCTTGCCTCTACAATCAATATAAACCATGCTTAAGGACTGAACTTATGTCTGTATCTGTAGCCAATTCAACCTACATCATCCAATGACTTTACTCAAGACCATCAAAATAGCCTGTCAATAAGACTGCACCTGACTAGTATGCAAGTTTCTCCTAACTTAAACAAGCATTAATACAGCTTTGGCTTGAAGAACAAGTGTCAATAAAATTCCTTCCATACTGTTTACACCCAGCGTGCTTGTAATGCTTAAGGAATGTTTTAGATACACATTCTCTTCAAGAATTTCATCTACCTCCAGATTATTTCTGAAAAACTAATGTCACTTTACTTTGATTATTAGGATCAGTTATTTAAAATGAAGATGTAGGTTCCACATTGTAGGATTTCTAAACTACAAACTAGAAATATAAACCAACTACACATAAGGATGAAAAAGTTATCGTTGCTGCCCTGTAATAGTATAACTGAAAAATGAACTCTCTGCAAATTTCAGTTTATTATGGACAATATATTAGTTTCTCAGAGGAACTTCAAATTACTCATGGACTATCCTACCCCTCCCAAAACAAACCTATATCAAGATTAACACCAAATTCATAACACGCAACAAGGATAAAGAAGTTACCTGCTAATGTTGCTGCTGCAGCCAATCCTGCTGCAGTATACGGGTCGGTCCCTGGAGGAGCAGCACTAATAATATATGGATTTGGCACAAATGCAGCTGGAGCAAGGCCTGCTGAGAATACACCAGCTATATTTAAAAGGATGAGAAATTATAAACGAAAATGTAAAACATTTCTTCACTAGGTAAAAACATTATTATTCTGAATCTGGAGTGGGACCCTATATGATAAGGGTTTAAATTTTTACTCAATAACCCCATTTACAAAAAGATTGAACAGCTGTTTTATGAAACTTTTGGTATCATGACAATAGAGCAACAAGAAAGAGTTTAAAAGAGAATAACTTTTAAAGTTTCTCTGATAAGTCTATTTCTCAGCTTTATATAAGCCCATACAGATTAGGTAAAAGCCAAAAATGATTGAAAACTATGTATTTGCAGTATTCTTATCAAAAGAGAAAATTTCTAGGCACTAACAATTACCATATATCCCCTTTGCCAGTTGCTCAAAATGCACTGCTACCATTGTCTCTTCTGGAAGGTAACTAAGACAAATTGAAAAGGGAAGGAAATAATGAAAATGAATATATTTAAACTTAAAGGAGTTAGAGACCCAGCTTTAGATAATGATGATAAAGATGAGTTTGGTTTTTCCTTTCCCTTTTAAGACAGGATTTCTAAGATATAGGCTGAAACTCACACAATTTCATGCCAGACACATGTAACAAAGCCATTTTTCAAAACCAGTTTTTGAGGGGTAAAAAATTAAGATGTGGGTTCAAGACTACTCTTATACTTAGCATCATTTGCTCAGGATTGTATTCTAAACCTCACCCCAGGTCAAAAGTTTCAAGATTTCTCCATAGTACAAGAGCACAACTGGCCTTGTAGAGGAACTAAGTTCAAGCATCTCACAACTTGCCGTAACTACAGCCTAGATATACCCAATATTTTTGGCCTGTTTGGGCACTCATGTATACTCATGTAGGGGTGCAGGAACACACAATAATAAAGTCTAAAAAAAAAATTAGGTTTTCACTGGTTTTATCTATTATGGATTTAAGTTATTACAGGAATAGGAAATTATATACTAGTATTGATGTTCTACTTAAGGCCACCAAAATATAAACTGGAAGGCTAGGATTTACTTTTTAAAATGTGTTGTATCACAAAACTATACATGCCGTTTACAACTTGCCAAAAGAGAAACTTATCAAATTTTGTTGTCTTCTACCAATCTGATCAGTAAAGTAAAACATTAAAATAAGTAAAGACAATTTTAACTTATGGTTCTCTTACTACCAACAAACAAACTGTTCCAATACTTCTTAACTCTTTTTAATTTAAAAATTCAATCCGCAAAGAGAGAACCAATTATCTCAAGCTATTTTCAAATAAACATTCTTATACATTGCTTTGAAAGGTCAAGATTAAAATTGATATATATGGCCAGGCGGTGGTGGCGCACGCCTTTAATCCCAGCACTTGGGAGGCAGAGGCAGAAGCAGGCGGATTTCTGAGTTCCAGGCCAGCCTGGTCTACAGCGTGAGTTCCAAGACAGCCAGAGCTATATAGAGAAAGCCTGGCTCGAAGACCCTCCCTACCAAAAAAAGGAACTAGACAGAAGGGTATGAGGAACTCCCCATACTTGTTAAATTTCATAATCTATTATTACTCTTTAAAAAGTCCACAAATATATTACAATTAAACTTATTTTACTCCACATCTACTATTAAAAGGATCAGAATCAGAAGGCTGAGAAGAAAAACAAAATAGCTATTAGCATATTAATTATTATATATTATTAAACAGTAAAGATGTGCAAGTGGTAGGAAAAACAAGAAAAAAATGACAAAAGTAACTAGAAACTTAATATAGACAGCAAAATATGTACCAAACTTGAATCTTATCAGTAATAAATATATATGGTTGAGTTAATTCATATTAGTTAGAATTAGATATCAAAAAAGTTAATTTTACAGAAAATGTCTTGGGATTCTTGTTTTTGATAAATCCTAAAAAATTAGCATTCTGACTGGATAATAAATTATATAAATAATAACACTTTATTTCTGGATATTTGATTATCGATTATCCACTGAAAAAAATCTTTAAAAAACTAACAACATTTATCAAGTATAAATTTTCAAATTTTCAAATGTATGTGTGCATGTGTTTTCACGCCACAGAACACAGGTTGAGGTCAGATGATAACCTGTGAAGCTGGTGCTCTTCTTCACCATAATCCTGGATTTTAAGATCAAATCTAGGTCATCAGGCTTTGTGACAAACCCAGTGAAGCATCTTGCTGGCCCAAATTATAGACAGATTTAACTAATGATGCAAGTATCAAAATGATTTCCCTCATTAATCATAATCCTTAGTATGTGATCTGTTACTACTAACCTCAGAGATGTTTCAAAAAGTAACAAAATATAAAGAAGAAATTAAGGAATAAGAAGGAAACATTTTTTCTAATAATACTGAAATGGGTAATTCACAAAGACTTACCTATATGCGGCTGCTGAGCTGCTGCTAGTGCATACTGCTGCTGCTGAGCTGCAGTTAACTGCTGAACTGTTAGTGCATTAGTCCTCTGAAAGAGCTATCCAGGAAAATATTTAATACAAAGATTAATACAAAACATTGCAATTCTCATTAAAAAGCTGTGACTATTTTAAACACTTATTTAAAGAACTTTCTTAACCATAATGACATTTTAATCAATAAAGTATCAAATGTCAAAACCCTTATCATTCCTAATGACTTATACAACTTCAGGTTTCACTAGTGATAGTGTTAGCAGTTTCTTAAACAAGTATCTCTACCTGCTGTTGGGAATTGTAGTCAAAAAGGCCTACAGTAGCTCCTGAAGAATCCATGGGTACCTGATTACCAGGATAGTCAAACTGTAAGGAATCCAGACCAACTTGGTCCATTGCATCCAGATTCTGAGTTTCAGGATTTGAAAATTCTTCAACAAGTGGTTTATTCGCTGTCGGATTAGGAAGAGGGCCCAATCCTTCTGGGGGATTAGTACTAGGACCAAGGCGCTCAACTACTTCAGTTGGAGAGGCTTGACGACTTCCAGGAGTACGACTAAATAAAGAAAAAAGAAAAGCAATATGAATAAAAGTAAAAAGTTAAAGGGAAAAATAGTGAAAGTATGAAAGGGGAAAAAAAGTCCCCAAATATGAAGAATAAATAAGGCTTTCTGAGCCATCAACCACTCCATTTGTCATATTTTTTCCTATTTAGTAAGTACTTAAGATAACAGTTTCAGAATTTTTAATTTTATCACTGTCTTCAATTTGAATAGCATAATTATATAACTCAATCATACAGGTAAGACAAATACACAGATAAGAAAAGTTGTCAAAATTTATAGTACCTGAAACTTTGGTCTAAAGCCATAGATAAAAATTAAGAATAAAAAACAACTATTAAATAAAAAATATGGCAAAGCTCAAAATTCCACTTACCAAAAAACTAATGAGATATGATGGTTATGGTTTCTGTGACTGAAAGAAATCTAAACTAAAACAAAAGCTGACTCACAACTATGACTTTTAAAGGTTTTTCTGAGCAAATTCTTTTATTTTTTTACACCTGCTTCCTTAATGAGAGTAAATGTAAGACTGGGTAGTTCTAGCTAAAAGAACAGGAGAAAGACCAAGCAAGAGAGTAGCAGCCAAACAGCAAGCCTTTATGAAAGCCCTATACGATAAATAGCTACCCAAAGACCATCTTTACTGTATCAAATTATTTCTGTTTAAAAGTAAATGTAGAAATTTTTGAAAAATTAAAAGTATATAGAACATACACACATAATTTTATATAAACAAAATAAAAATACCCCAATACTGCTCCACCATGCTACCCCAATTTTCACAAGAAATTCACTAATACTGAATTAAAATTTCAGCACTGGTTTCTCTTCTCAACATAGTTCATGTTTCTGACATTCTATCATCATCATCATCATCATCACCACCACCACCACCACCACCACCACCTCCACCACCACCACCATCATCATCATCATCCACCATGTGGTTGCTGGGAATTGAACTCAGAACCTCTAAAAGAGCAGCCAGTGCTCTTAACTGCTGTACCATCATCCCTCCAGCCCCTCCAACATTCTTTTTACATTGTTTTCAATCCTAACTTAGTCTACCTTCTCTTATACGTGTTGTATATAGGAATCTTAATCTAGGTAGACTGCTGAGAAACTGCATTCATAGCACATTTAAAGTACCTAAGTTTAGTAGTAATGAGTGTTTTACTTGCCTCAAACATCACTGTTTGTTCATCAAACAGCCTCTAATTTAAGATGCACTAATTGGCATAAGTTTGTTATCACACACACAGCAATTTACAAAGTAAGTCTTAATTACAAGTACAAACAATCATTGTCTTTACATATTAGATTTCAAATGTGTTTTGTCTTTAGTCATACTTGCCTTTTGTGGTTTTTCACTTGAAACATTAAAAAAAACGAAACAAACCAAAACCAAACAAACCAAAACAGAGCTTACTAATTTGTCAACTTAAAAAGGTGGAATGGTCCTAAACTTCATTCCAGTAATGTATATATATTCCCGACATGTCACTACAATTTTTAATGATAAATTTGAAAGAGACCATATAGCCACAGCTATTTTTCTGAAGCATTTTTACATATCAAGTACTAACTAATACTGTATTTAACTAGTAATTTCAAACACATACTTAAAATCTAATGGAACAAATCCCACAAATATAGATGTTCATATTAATGTTTAAAAGGGAGCAATAGTCTTTCACATAAAACAACTCAATATAGCAAAAGCAGAGAACAAAAGAAAATATTGTGTTATCAGTGGTGCTATTTTCTTGCTATAGTTAATGGTGTGTTAACACTTCAATTATAAATATATAAAATCAACCAAGTTTTAAATGCCTGACCTTCACTAAAACTTAGTAGCAGAAAAGAAAAATTAAGAAAAGATTCTAAATAAAGAGCATTATTCTTTTTTTCTTGTCAAAATAGGTTTACTGGTTCTGGATGCTTTTTTTGCACTAGGAACAGATGAAAATGGTTCTTGAACAGACTATTATTCTGTGTTAGGTGAAGGCAGAAAATGCAGGAACATAAAATGCACCAAGTAATGTTCCATGGTTCATGAGGTGGAACTTGACAACTAACTAGAAATTGCAGGGGTCAGCCTGAAGCACCAACTTTCTAGCATACAGGTAAGTGTGCAGTGTTTAATCTAAAGCCAATGACTGAAAAACCAAACCAAAACAACAACAACAAAAAATACATTTAACTGCTAGAAACAACTAAAAAATAAGTATTCAAGAACTCCATGCTTAAAAAACTATTTCATGGGGGGGCTGGAGAAATGGCTCAGCGGTTAAGAGCACTGACTGCCTTTCCAGAGGTCCTGAGTTCAATTCCCAGCAACCACATGGTGGCTCACAACCATCTGAAATGGTGATCCAATGCCCTCTTCTGCTGTAGACACAGAAGACAGCAATGGTGTACTCACATACATGAAAATAAATAAATCTAATTTTTAAAAAAGCTATTTCATATTTGAAGAAGCAATTATGTATTAGCACAATTCATATAGTGTAAGAAAACCACTGATTACTAAATTAATTTTGCCTCATATATCTAAGATGAAAAAAAAAAAAGGCAGGGGATGAAAAAGTAGTTAATATAGCAAAACAAAAGAAAAATTCCACTGCAAAATACTCAAGCACAACTCAAGGGAAGAGGAAAAATCATGTTAAACCTGTAAGTCACTAATTAGCAATGAAAAAGTTCTAATTTAGTTCATAAGACAAAAATAGCTTCTAACATTAAGCTTCCAACATAACACTCTGTTTTAGATATGATTTTGAAGATTTTTAATGACTCATGATAATTAACTTTATTTAAAAAAAAAAATCATCCAGATTTAACACAAGGAACAAAGGAAATAAAGTAACCTAAATTGCAAAAACCATCTAAATCAATCACATCAACTAACTGTAATAACTCCTAAAAGAGATGTTCTTCTTCTTGAAAAAGTTAAAAATCTTACTTAAAATCTTTGCAATCGGCATCCATTCCATTTGGCAAACCTCTGCCACTTATTTTAGAGTCCTCAGCATCCTGTTGAAGATCTCTGTTTTGGCCCTCCTCAAATGGAGAAGCCTTGCCTTTTTGATCTCCTTTCTCAGGTCCATCTGTTTCAGCATCTCTAGTACCCTGAGGAAAAAGAATCTGTTTGATTCTCAATGCTTAATAGAACAGAAAAAAAGCACCAAAAGGTAGTCTAAAATTATTACATGTCCTCTAGTGCATGTAATAATAAAACAACAATTTAATTTTGTTAAGTGAACTAATTTAGCAAAGGCCAAAAAACTAGGGATTTATAACAGAAGGGCTAAGTCAACCTTAACTATAGCGGTACAGGAAAAGCAGTAACACCACAAATTCAAGTATTTAATTGTTACAGAAGTTGATTTAGGTACAGATTAAGTACTATCAGGAGTAAACAATATTTCTTTTGCAAAAGAAGTTTAAAATTTGATTTGGTTTTTGTTAAGTTATAAAAACATATAAGTATTTGCAATTATTCTATAATTTCATGAACTAAGTAAAAAAAAATAAATTGTAAATACTTAAAAGTTTCTTTCAATTATATGGACAGAAAAATAAACTGGCTAAACTGGAAGCAGTTTCCCATATTTGTAATGCCAGGACAGGAGACTCAGGCATAACTCAGCTATCCTGGTCTAGGCAGTGATTTCCAGGCTAACCAAGGCCATATATAGTAAGATCTTATGTCAAAAGGAAGAACTAAAAGAGAAAAATACCATAAAACAAACACAAAAATCAATGAAAATATTAAATTTATATTTAAAATACTTACAAAAGTTCCCTTCCTAAATCGAGAATCCAATTTATCAGCAGGAGAGGAACTTAATACATATTCTACCATGCTCACACCAAGGCCTCCACTTTCTGAGCGCGGAGAAAGAATTGCATTTACTTCACTGTTTCCATGAAAACTCTGTCCAGATCTTCTCTGTACCATAATAGGCTGGGACATTGAATGATCTGTTTGGAAGAAAAACATAATACAGTTTTACTTAAGCCAAGTAAAATGTAGTTTATAAATTAACATATCAATTTCAGGAAAACCAGTACTTCCTTTTATTGTAATATTGTTGCTATAATAAACAACTTTTGATTCTGGATAGCTGGGACACCTTTTATCAAATGATTTTATTATTTGTGTAAGTCAGAAGACAAGTTACATGTGGTTAGCTCCCTCCTTTCACACTGGCATGGCACCAGGATCGAACTCAGGTTGTCAAGCTTTATGGCAAGTATGTTTTTACCAGCTGAATCACATCACTGACCTAAGAACATGTTTCTTGAAAATACAGATGGAAAGTCAGAAGGCAACTTTGTGGTTTTCATTTAATTTAGTGATAAAGGCTTATTATGCAAAAGAGTCAAGCCAAAATATATCAGTATGGCAGAAAAATGACTCTTTAGGCTGAATTGTTTCTAGATCTTAAACCTTTAGGAATTAAAGCTATTAAAAAACAAAACAAATAAACAAACAAACAAACCCCAAGAGGTACAGTTCCCAAGCTGAGTTATACATCACACAAACCCACAGTTATTAACACAATTCCAATCAGTTTGGGGGGGGAATCAATTAAACCTCAGAATTTTATGTGCATGGTAAAAAACCCAAATATTTTCTAGTTTCTCTTATTTTAGAACAAAATTATGCACCCAACATAATAAATGCAACATGTGAGTGCTAGCATAATTTAAATACAATCTATAAATTAGAGGCAGTATTCCAAATTTTTATTGCTGGAAATTGTTTTTAAAGAAACCAAAAGGTGCTGGGCAGTGGTGGCACACGCCTTTTAATCCCAGCACTTGGGAGGCAGAAGCAGGTGGATTTCTGAGTTTGAGGCCAGCTTGGTCTACAGAGTGAGTTCCAGGATAGCCAAGGGTACACAGAGAAACCCTGTCTCAAAACCAAAACAAAAAACAAACAAACAAAAAAAGAAAACCAAAAAACCAAAACAAGACCAAAACAAAACCACCAAAAAACAAAACCCAAGCAACCAACCAACTAAAAACAAAAAAACAAAAACAAAAAAAAAGCAAAAGGCTATTAGTTAACTCTGGCTCATTTGCGAACAGAAGCAATCTCAATTAGTTTTAGTCCTTAATACCATGGGTATATTCACTTATTTCATTGCTATAATTTTCAAGTAAATGGTACTTTCATTAGTCCTTATTAAGACCCTTGTGTTTCCCACTTGTATCCATAAAAGATGTGTCATTATACCCTTTCCTTTAAACATTCACCTTCACAGTTTAAATACTAGTATATACTGTGACTCAGGATAGCTAATATGATTCAATGGGGAATCCAAGAACAACCTGTCTTAGTTAGGATTACTATTGATGTGATGAAATATCATGACCAAAAGCAACTTGGGTTTATTTCACTCACTGTTCCATGTAACAGTTCATCATCAAAAGCACTGAGGGCAGGAACTCAAGCAGGTGAGGAACCTGGAGGTGGGAGCTAATGGAGAAGCCATTGAAGAGTGCAACTTACTGTCTTGCTTATCATGGCTTGCTCAGACTGCTTTCTTATAGAACTGTAGAACCAGCACATGGATCACATCATCCACATTGGGCAAGGCCCTCCCTGATCAATCAATAATTAAGGAAATTCCCTGGAGGCATTTCTCAAATAAAGTCTCTCCTTTCAGATAACTGTCCCTTGTGTCAAGTCGACATAAAACAAGTCAACATACAGAAAGAATGAGTATGGAGACTTGGGGATGTAGCTCAAATGGTAGTGACTGCCAAGCATGCATGAGACTAAGTTTGGTTCCTAACATTGTATTAAGATGGGTATAGTGGTACACATCCCTGATCTCAGCACCTGAGAGGTGGAAGCAGGATTATCAGTATTTCAAGGTTAGTCTACTATACTGAGGTTCAGGCCAACCCAGGTTACATTTAATAAGGAATAATCAAAAATAGGATAAAGTCCCTCAAAAATAACCCGGAATTTTACAGTACTATAAAGCATGGGGAATTGATTCTTCCCACTCTTAAGGTGAATCAAAAAAAAAGAAATGATATTTAAGTGGCATAGAAGGTAAGAGTAGACTTACAAAAAGTAAGACAATAAAGGGTGAGAGTATTTTAGTTATAGAAACTACCATGTTCCAAAGGCCCACAATTTGAAACATGCTTTAAAAAAAAAAAAAAAAAGAAAAGAAAAAAGTAACCAAACTGACTACAATATCACTTTAGCTGCAAGGAAGTAATAATATATATGATTAGACCTCTCCCAGAAGCAGAGAAACAACTTTAAAGCTTCATTACTTATGTGTATGATGTATATGGAGCATATGCATTGGTCAGAGGACAACTTTGATTGCTCTCTGCGTCGACTTATGCATGAGTTGCAGGTCACCAGTTTGTGCAGTAAGAGCTTTTATCTTTCTCACTGGTTCAAGAATTTTCTTTCTTTTTTGGAGACAGGATCTCACTATATCCTCTGACCTCAAGCAGTGCCTTGTATATCCCAACTCTTATTCAACCCCCAATGGAATGTGATTTGTAAAATATATGGTTAGGAATTTTGGATTTTTCTTATTTTGCTTACTTTGTATAGCATACACAAACTGTATCATACTCAGCAATAAAAAGAGAAAATATCTGTAAAAAAGCATTTATTTATATACCCCTAAAATTTGACTCAAACATTTTAATAAGTCAAAATGTTTTGTTTTGGTTTTCCCCCAAGACAGGGTTTCTCTGTATAGCCCTGGCTGTCCTGGAACTCACTCTGTAGACCAGGCTGGCCTCGAACTCTCAGAAATCCGCCTGCCTCTGCCTCTCAAGTGCTGGGATTAAAGGCGTGCGCCGCCACCGCCGCCACCACCACCGCACAGCCAAGATGTTTTAAAATTTACAAATACTGAGATTTCTACAGGTTATAATTCATTATGTGCCAAGTTCCTTTCCCCTAGTAGTTTTGTAGATCTACTCTCTCCTTGCAACTTAACAGGAATCAAAACTATTTTTAACTGCTCTTCCTAGGAGATCTGTATCACCAACTTACGTCATTTCTAGATGTGGCTAATGTTTTACAATGCTAGAATGAAACACAGTTAGATTAACTGACACCCAAAAGAATTTAAGACAGAAAATTCTAGTTAATGAGTCCTCTAGTAGTTTTCAAATTTTTATCACCAGTTAACTAAAAAACAAAAGAAAAGAAAACAACTATTAAAATCCTGTACTAAATCTATCTAATCAATAAAGTATATTGTCATGTAAGACATAAATGTTGTTACAAAAATCTAAACTAAAGCTGGACAGTGGTGGCCTATGCCCTTAAAACCAGCACTACAGAGGCAGAAGCAGGCAGATCTCTGAGTTCTAGGCTAGCCCAGTCTACAAGGCCAGCTCTAAGGACAGCCACGGCTATAGAGAAAAATCCTGTCTCAGAAAAACAAAAACAGAAATCTAAACTAGAATCAACAAAGGTATCACAAAACTTTTCCCTAAATCGTTTAAGGATAAGCAAAAAAATTTCAATTTAAGAAATTGAATTAAAAAAATTGAATTTATTCAAAATTCTCACCCAGACACCAATAACTTACGAGAAGTTCCCCATGCAGTCTCTCTCCATTCATCATCCCCAAGAAATATGCCTTTTTGTCCATCTTTTGTTGAATCATCAGGTTCCCAAAACTTTTTGGTAGGCAAAAGCTATTTGAAAGGGGAAAAAGAAGAAAAAGAAAGTTTTATAATGTTATACAATTTACAAAAAAACAAGTATACAAGGAAATGTAAACATATTACTTTTATGTACATGTTAGCGTTTGCATACCTTTGAGTAATCTATTTCCCAAGCCATCTCATTGAACAGCAAAGTTCAACTCCTCATTTAAGAACTGGCTCAAATAATTCTAGGCCTCTAATACTATTTTCAAACATTTTTGTTATACCCCAATTTTCTTTTTCAATTTTTATTAGGCATTTACTTTGTGTGAGAATTTTGCCTGCATGTATGTATGCATACAACATCCATGCTTAGTACACAAGAGGGTCAGGAGAGGGTATCAGATCCCCTTAGACTGGAGATAATGGAGGGTTATGAGCCACCATGCTGACTCTGGGAACCATCTAAAAGAGTAACAAGTGCTCTTACCTACTAAGTTTACCCCCTTATGATTTTCTTTATATAAAATTCTCAAAAGACTTAACAAATTTCTTGCTCAAGATAATTAAAATGTCCAAAGAAATTATTAAAAATTCTTTTACTTTTAAAAGCTGCCTTTGAACAATCTCTTATCAAAGTTCCAGAATAGTATTTTTTCACAACTCTTACTAGCTTTGAATAGCACCCATCTGTTGATTCCAAATCAGAAAGCTATGAATAATAGAAGACACACAAAGAGAAGCCCTAACAATATTTTTTGAGATAGTAATCTCAAGGTCTTATGCTCTATAAAAACCTATAAAAACTGCATCAGTCAACAGGACTACTCAGTCATTACTCTTTATCCCTGACACTCAGAAACAGAATTACATTTGTTTGAACAGATTCATTTTCTCAGGACATACATGTGGAATGTTTTAAGTGAACATTCATAGACATTATTTGCATCCTATTAATTAAATGTCAAGTCATTTAGCACTCATAATTAAGACTTTTACATACTTCTACTACTATATCGAGCACACTAGTTACCTGTGTTTGCCCCTTTAAAGGCAGGCTAATTTCATCTTCAGAGAATTTAAACAGACTGGAGTAAAATATAACTCAATAATACCTGATGTACAGTCTGAGAGATAATTTAGTGTGTATTTGCAGGGGGAAGGATGAGTTGCATGCAAGGTGAGGAATACAGCAAGCATAAATGAAACAAAACCACAAACAAAAGCAAAACCTAAGAAAATGCAGTGCTGTACATAGAGAAGATGCAAGACATCATTTAACACTAGTAAAGCTAACCATGAGGTTATGAAGACCCTTAAAGCCATATTCAGGAAATTAAAAGTTTTACTAAAGCAACAAGAAATTAAGACAGGTTAGTGACAGTATGTTTTGAAAAACATGTCAAGTTGTAATACCAACTGATAGAATGGGGTACACTAAAGGCAAGGAAACCATCAATTTAGGAAAGTTACAACAAAGCCAAGACAGTAATACCTAAGAGGGTACTGGCAGAAAAGAGCTGGGGAAAAAAAAAAAGCTCAGAGACATCTTGGAAGATCAAAAGATATTGATTACAAATGGTGGAAAATGTAAATAAAATGCATAAAAACTAAATGATACTGTTGTTACCAAACCAAGAAGCAGTGTTGAATATAAAACATTTTATCTTATATATTTAATTAATGTAACATAAAGCTGTAACTAATCATGGGCCCTGGGCAAAGTAAGCTCTGTTATCCAGTCTGCCATCTTCATAGAAAAACCACCTTCTGTGGCGATTTAAACAGTAATTTAAGTGTTCTTCCTAGCTTGTGACCCACAGTTTAAAATGGATTAAAGAAAAGGCAATGGGTCAAAAAACAGAGTTAAAATAAAAAGTGAGAAAACAAGGTTAAATGAATTGAGACAGAAAGAGATGTCTCATAAATTCTTTGATTATTTATGATATAACATAAATAAGACTTACATTATAGAAAACAAAGCTAAAAAATGTTAAATTAAAAAAAAATATATTATTTCCTACTAGTGCCCTAACTCATAAAGCTCTGAGTTAAACCATAGTTGTTTCTTGTCAACCTGTCCTTCCATCCTCAATGTCAGATATGACTGACAAACATCTTTTGTCTTCCAGAAACAATTAATGGCTTGTCCTCTCTGTTTTGAAGAAACCAGTGTGAAGACTCAATATATACTGCCTTATAATCAACCAAATTCCTGGTCTAGCATTTCAGGAGGTACACTTATGCACCATACTTTTCTACTATAAACTTAAGCAAAAATCTCAAGCTAGCCAATTAACATGCTTAAAATTATGTTCATACAGCTTATCTAAACTCAGATACTTTCAAGAAAAGGGATGTTATGATGATATCATAACTCAACTACCTAGGGGAAAAAAAACCAAGATCACTCTACTTATATAATAGAAGATTCACAAAAGACAAAACAAAACAAAATCCCACATGAAGTTGTAGAGAACAACAACAAAGAAATCATGATGAAATTTCCTAAATCTCTAAAATGGTGCTTTCTAGTTTTTTCTATCTTTGCTGTAAATTAGTCTTTTTTGTAAATAAAAGATAGTAATAATTTTTACTCATTTTTCTTTTTTGTAATGAAAACACAATAAACCTACTGTTCTAAGACTACAATGAAAGACCACTGAAAGACTCATTCAATCCATCCTCTATCTTATAGCAGTCATAAATACTAGGAACCTTGCATAGCCAAAGTACAAGAGTCATTTTATTGACTGTTTATTTCAAAGAATTATAAATTACCAAAGTTTTGTCTATAGCCATTCTCTTTCTTTTTTCTTGTGTTAGTTTAAGTATTCCAGAAAGATGAAACCCTCATACTTAAGAATTAATCTGATACAGTTTTTCTACATAAAAAAACACAATCAGATTTACATTTAACTACTACAGAAGATAGTACTTTCCTATTCATTAATATTTCTAAGAATTTCCATTATTAAGAGTATCTGGGGCTGGAGAGATGGCTCAGTGGTTAAGAGCACTGACTGCTCTTCCAGAGGTCCTGAGTTCAATTCCCGGCAACCACATGGTGGCTCACAACCATCTGTAATGGGATCTGACGCCCTCTTCTGGTGTGTCTGAAGACAGCGACAGTGTAACTCATATATAAGAAATAAATCCAAAAAGAAAGACTATCTCTAGGTAAATAAAAAGTTTAAGATTATCTAATTCTTCAATTTTTAGATAAACTCTAAGAATAATTTTGACAGTGATTTTATAAATATACTGCAATCTTCTGAACACTACCCGAAATAGCTGATTTTCTTTGTATATTTTGTCTTGAGACAGAGTCTCTATGTCGTCCTGGTTGTCCTGGAGCACAGATAGTGAGATTTCTGCAACAACAGAAGTCTCTTTAGTTCCTCCAATATGTCCCTACTCCATCACTCTAAGATTTTGTTTTATGTTTTTAAAACAGAATTCATTGCATAGTTTCAGCTAGCCTGGAATTTACTATGTAGACCAGGCTAGCCTTGAATTTGAAGATTCACCTGCCTCTGCCTCCACAGTACTGGAATTAAAGGCATTTACTACCATGTTAGGCTCTACTTGAGATTTTTTTTTAATGCTTTATATATTCTTATTTTATGTGCCTTGGTGTTTTATCAGCATGTATGTCTGTATAATAAGGGTATCAGATCCTCTAGGAACAGGAGTTACAAATACATGAACTGCCATATAGGCGCTAGGAAGTGAACACAGGTTGTCTGGAACAGTAGCCAATGCTCTTTTAACTACTGAGCCCTCTTTCCACTTTAATATTTTTCTAAAATACTGTGTCAAAATAGGAGAACATTATTTATCACAATAGTTATGAATCTATCCCCCAAATAAAACTCATTAGCTCAAAGATCTGAAGTGAAATTTTGGTTTCCTCAAAAAAACTCAGACAAGGTCCTTTTCTTCTATTATTTCAAAATTAAACAAGAGCCAGCTATATGGCTCTTGTTTATTAGAGCTACACTCTAATAAACTGATGACAGTTAATAGGCATGTGCCTCTCTGGATAAGATACAGGATTAAAATATTACATCTCTATACACACTAATAAAGCCAAATACCTCTTCCTATGTGTTGTATTTGTTTGTTCTAAGCCACATGATATAATGGAAATCAGTACAGACAAAAACATGCTATTGAGGAGAAGGAAGAATGAGTTGATAATAGAATGAGTTGATATGAATAGATAAATACAGATTTGGGCAAACTACTTAAAGAAAATGACCTCCTGGGCTGGAGAGATGGCTCAGTGGTTAAGAGCCCTGACTGCTCTTCCAGAGATCTTGAGTTCAATTCCCAGCAACCACATGGTGGTTTACAACCATCTGTATGAGATCCTATGCCCTCTTCTGGTGTATCTCAAGACAGTGACAGTGAGTGTACTCACATACATAAAATAAATAAGACTTTAAAAAAGAAAATGACCTCTTGATGATAGCTCACAAAAATGATACGTTTAAAATGATTCTTGTAAGTATACACAATGACTCTCCATACATTAGAGATTTATAACAGTTAAGACTCAATATGCAAAACTTTATCTTTAAAAGGAAAGAACAGGGCAATCCATTAAAAAAGGGATTGTTTTACATTACAAAAACATCCCAAACAAGCAATTTTTGAAAACAAAAGAGCCAGAGAGTTCAGGCTGCTTTAATTTATTCCAATGAGTGAATTCTGGAATAAAACAAACAAAACACCTCACCTGTCAGTAAAGGAGGAGAAGACTGGTGAGAGAGAGACAGGCAAAGAAGGAAATCCCAGAAGGTTCCCTGCTGCCTGTGAGATGAGGAAAGATAGAAAGGCTTGTGGGAGAGAACCCAGAGACAGAAATTTGAGTAGGCTTCTTATCTATCTCTTAGAGGTAACAATATTAATTAGTAAACTGTTTTTTAAAAAATAGCAAAACCAGCTTATTTTTTAAAAAAAAAAATTTTTACTGGATGAAGGTTATATGCTAAACTGGCCTGCAGCCATCCACCAGACAGCAAGAAGTTTAGGCCCTATAGCACTTTGGTTGTGCACATCTGATGTGTCGACTAATAAAGCATGGATTTTAACTTATTTCATTTAGCTTACTATTCAACCCAGCTCCTCTACTAAAACCTTCATCTACCCATAGATAACTAATTCAACCACTGCTTCTGACTGTAATTTTAACCATAAAGGTATATTTAGAGTTATCAAATTTAATTTTCAAATAGAAAAAAGATCAATTTGTAAATAAATCCATAATGTACATGGAAGTAAAGAACCAAGCCTAAAATTAATGTAGGGTTCTCACTCACAATGAAAATCAAGTTCAAGTCTGTCACAGACAGAAGGTAAACACTTCAAAAATGTTTTCACTATTTTAATATCTGAAGATAAAGCCTTTCTATGGAACCTAAACTGGCCTTGAGCTCAAAACTTTACCACCTTGGCCCACAAAGTGCTAGAAGTACAGGCATGTTCTACAATGCTGCCAGACCTGCTAAGATATGCTACTCTACTTTCTAAAACTCAAAAGAATACAAATTGCAGGGGGAGTGGAGGGCAGCTGCCCTTTTAATTCTATTTAGTCTACTGGAGTGTCAGTAATGCCTGAGCAGCTACTATGCCACAAGATATAGGTTTTCTTTTAAAACCGAAAAAGTATTCCTTCTCTAAAATTTTTCTTAGGGCCCAGATTAGATTTTACTTTATGTACTGAACTAACAAGTTTATTTTGGCAATACTTAGCTTAAGCACCTTAACTCACCCTTAAATCAGTCCTCTGAAAATGACAAACTCTTTGGAAAACGCTGTTCTGAAGAAAGGGAGGGTTAGCTAGCTGCAGAGTGCCCTCTTGTGGCCCAAAGGAGTGACTGGACTCTCTCTCTGCATCTGAAGAGCACAGCATTGGATGGAGTGAGTCTCTTGAAGGTCTCTAATCTACTAAAGTAAAATAATCTCCAGGAGCAAGCAATTAATTATACATCTTAGGTCTGTTTACTGTTATTTTCTACTATCAAAGTCTATACAGGAATGTGTACTATAGAACACAACAAAGGTGTGTCCACAAGAGTTTTTATAATCAGTTTTCTAAAATTCATTAGGAATATGGAAAACTAAGTATTTTAGATGCCTTAAAATATGTAATGGTATGGTTAAGTGGGTGACCCAAAGAAAATCATAGATAAATAGAAAAGATAACATCCATTCAAAACTGTAGAGTACCTATTATACTACTCATTCAAAGCTAGCAATTTAAAGGAGACAAATACAAAACAAACTAATCAGTAACATAAAGTATTTATAATGAACTAAATGACAAGTCCGATGAGGATAATTCTATTACAGACAGCCATGGGATACTAGACATTGTGTTTTCAGTGGAGTCTTGCAGAGGACTAGGAGTTTATTAAGCAAGTATCTTCAGGTAAAGAGAGTTTTGAGAAAGAGAAGCAACAATCAAGCGTAGCTAAAGCAAACAGCATACATATATAAAATGGTAGAATAGGAAGTATTCTTTTGAACAGAGCTAATTCTAATTACACAATTCACTGGCAAAACATGATAACCGAGTCAATCAAAATCACCTAGACACAAATAAGCACACCAAAAACTACTTACTGGATTTAACTTTCAAAATAACCAAAAGGGAAAGAAAAAAAAAAAAACACTGACTATACAAGTGCATAATTTCAATTAAAAAATATAGTTCTGAAAGCTATAAGTATTTCCAAGGTTTATAGTTTAAAAATAAATTTTAATGTCTCAAAGATTAAAGTGAAGCATAAGTTCTTAGTATTGTTGAGTTCTTACCTCTCCCATTCCCCGAGATTCTAATGCAAGAGCTTGAAAATCATGATTCATTTCATCCACAGATCAAACCTGGTAAATAACAAAAAGTGAAAGTTAGCAGAAACTTTTTTAAAAGTAGTAACTATGTTGTATGGGCATTAACTAACACTATCACATTCCAAAATAGGCAAGAACAGATGTTTCTGCAACAGGTTTTCCTAAAACTATAAAAGCGCTTGGTTTGTTTGTTTATATAATCCTGTATGCCAACAGACCACTACACATTCTTGAAGCAAAGAAAGTAAAAGTGAAGCCAAACATTAAAGCATTTCTCTTTTTAGCATGACAGTCACTTCTACAGCACTGTTTTATATTACTTAAGGTTTTATTACAATTTTTAAAAAACCTCACTACTTATTTATAAACCTCAATGTAAAAAAATTAGCAAGATAATTAAAACACATTTTTTTTAGTGAAAACATTTCATCTACAGTGCATTAACTACTATGTTTGTTGGAATTTCTTCAAGAAAGCACTTCTCAATCCTTCCATTCATAATAGTTGACCTCTATCTTTTGAAAAATAATATTGGGCTAGAGAGATGGTTCAGAAGTTAAGATTGCTCTTCCAGAGGTCCTGAATTCAATTCCCAGCAACCACATGGTGGCTCACAACCATCTGTAATGGGATCGGATACCCTCTTCTGGTGTGCCCAAAGACAGCAACAGTGTATTCTCATACATTAAATAAATAAATAAATAAATAAATAAATATTTTTTAAAAAATAAAAATAATCTTAATTATCTACTAAGTGCATCTTATTTATATACTTTTTATTTATTTATATATGTATATGGGTACTTTGTCTGCATGTACATCTGCACACCAGAAGACAGACAGTTATGAGCCACCATGTAGGTACTGGGAACTGAACTCAGGACCTTCCAAAGAGCAGTGAGTGCTCTTAACCACTTAGTCATTTCCAGCCCTACCACTCTCTTATGTGACATTGTATTGTTATTGGTCCCCTGCCTCCTCCAACTAAGAAACAAAAGAAAGAAAACAAAATAAAACATGCAAGCTTAAGTCTTTCCCAAGAAATTGAACTGGAAAAAAAATACTATTATTCCTCCCCCTACCCCGACTCCATTCTTTCTCTAAAACCCTCAGGTTTTGACAAACTGAAAGCACTAACTATAACTCCTACCTGCTCTCTATTCTACTCTGTCCCTATGATAATTATTTTTGTTTTCCTAGGTTTCTAGTTGCTACACCATAGATTCCTATTTTTCATCTTATCCCTTAATTATTAGTATTCCTCATTATTCTATAGAAGGCACCCTTCTTCGCTACCCTACAATTTCTATTTTCAATGCTGTGAGCTGTCTAGATGAGTTGGGATACCAAACCCACCAAATTTGTATTTACAAAGGAAATCTCTCTCTATTCTCCAACACTTCAGTTATCTCCTTCCTTTTATTTCCCTGAATGTAACAGAAAGTTTCCATCTTGTTCTCCTTTACCGCCTTTCTTAAGACACATTTTCACTTCATATCATTTATCAAGTCCTGTTAAACCAATCTCACCTGATTAAATCTGTTTTCTAGCTGTCTAGTTGAGAACACTACCTTTTAACTGAAACACTGCAACATTCTTCATCATTCTTCTGCAATCTAATCTCCAAGTTGTAGTTATCTTTCTAAAACTACTCTGGTCATGTGACTTGTATTTTAATTCATCCCTAAAGAGAAAGATCGAACTCCTTAATATGGCTTACAAAGAGGTCTTAGCTGGTAAAAATGTCCTCCAACTTGTGTTCAACTCCTTGGAGCCACAGGAAGGACCTCCTCAGCTTGCCTGATTTCCACTAAATAAGCTGTAGGGAGCTGATGAAGTCCTGAGCCAGTGTACACTGTTGGCAGGGGCACAGCCATGTCAAGGACCCCAGGTCCTCAAATCTATGAGAATGGCAAAGCTTCTTCTGGTCTAAGTTTGAATGTTTACGAAACACTGTGTACAAAAACTAGCCACAGCTTCCTCCTCTTGGATGACTACTTCTGTACAGAGATCTCCTGAGACTATCTAGCCTTTCCTCCTTGCTCTGTTTATAATAAACAAGCTGAGCTTTAGGGAGTCTAATAGGTACCTCCATTAGAATGAGCACAGCCTACGTAAGAACAGTCCACCCAACTCCAGCTTTTCTGTGTAGATTCCCATATTGCCCCAGTCAGATTTCAAGGACCAAACAAATATATAAATAAAACAAATTAAGAGTTCAGGCATCAGGTAATTCTCTATCTCTAGACAAATAAAGTAAGATTTTTTTTTTTTTT
>JADRCD010192434.1:0-10854 GCA_019843815.1 Montemys delectorum
AGCTTGTTTCTTGGAGCCATTTGCTTAGAGATTTGTTTTCCAGCCTTTTCCTCTGAGGTAGTGTTTGTCTTTGTCACTGAGGTGGGTTTCCTGTATGCAGCAATATGTTGGGTTCTGTTTACATATCCAGTTTATTAGTGTATGTCTTTTCACTGGGGAATTGAGTCCATTGATATTAATAGACATTAAGGAAAAAAGATTTTTGCTTCCTGTGTTTTTCTTGTTAGAAGTGGGATTATGTTTTTTGTGGCTTTCTTCTTCTTGGTTTGTTAAAAGAAGATTATTTTCTTGCTTTTTCTAGGGTATAGTTTGCCTCTTTGTGTTGGAGTTTTCTATTTATTATCCTTTGAAGGGTTGGACTTGTGGACAGGTATTGTGTAAATTTGTTTTTGTTATGAAATATCTTGGTTTCTCCATCTATGATTATTGAGAGTTTTGCTGAGTGTAGTAGCCTGGGCTGACATTTGTGTTCTCTTAGTGTCTGAATCACATCTGCCCAGGATCAGTGGAACAGCTAGGACACGATTCTTCTGGTCTACCATCTGCACCCAGAGCTTGGGCTATTCCACAACTATTTGTGCATGGGACCCTCCAGGAGAGCCCTGTAATCCCAGGAGTGCTTTCACTCACTGGCATGGAGGTGAGATAGCCACTTTCTTTCCAATAACTGTCTGGAACCTGGCCAGCCAGGAGCACATGGAACACAGGAGCAGTGGAACAGCTGGGACAGGATCCTTCCCGTCTGCCATCTGTATCCAGAGCTTGGGCTATTCCAGAGCCCTCTGTACACAAGTTCTGCCAGGAGAGAGCTGGACTTCCAGGAGTGCAGACACAGGCTTATGTTCCCCCACAGGAGGAACAAGCTCAGCCAGAGACAGCAAGAACATCTAACACCAGAGATAACCAGATGGCAAAAGGCAAATGCAAGTATCTTACCGACAGAAACCAAGACTATTTGACATCATCAGAATCCACCACAGCAAGTACTGTATACCCCAACACACCAGAAAAGCAAGATATGGATTTAAAATCACATCTCATGATGTTGATGGAGGATTTTAAGAAAGACATAAATAATTCCCTTAAAGAAATACAGGAGAACACAGGTAAACAGGTAAAAGCCATTTAAAAGGAAACACAAAAATCCATTAAAGAATTACAGTAGAACACAGGTAAACAGATAGAAGTCCTTAAAGAAGAAACACAAAAATCTCTTAAAAAATTACAGGGAAACACAAACAGACAGGTGAACGAATTGAACAAGACCATCGAGGATCTAAAAATGGAAGTGGAAACAATAAAGAAATAACAAAGGGAGACAGAAAACCTAGGAGATAGAAAACCTAGGAAAGAGATCAGGAGCCACAGATGCAAGCATCACCAACAGAATACAAGAGTAGAAGAAAGAATCTCAAGGGCAGAAGACACCTTAGAAAACATTGATACAACAGTCAAAGAATATGCAAAATGCAAAATGATCTTAATTTGAAACATCCAGGAAATCTTGTACACAATGAAAAGATCAAATCTAAGGATAATAGGTATAGAAGAGAGTGAAGATTTCCAACTTAAAGGGCCAGTAAATATCTTCAACAAAATTATAGAAAAAAACTTCCCTGACCTAAAGAAAGAGATGCCTATGAATATACAAGAAGCCTACAGAACTCCAAATAGACTGGACCAGAAAAGAAATTCCTCCTGACACATAATAATCAAAACACTAAATGCACAAAACAATGAAAGAATATTAAAAGCAATAAGAGATAAAGGTCAAGTAAAATATAAAGGCATATCTATTAGAATTACACCAGACTCTTCACCAGACACTATGAAGGCTAGAAGATTCTGGGCAGATTGTTTTTTTTTTTTTTTCTTCTGTAAAGCTTAGAGCCAAAGTATAATCACACTTGGAAAGGTACATGAAACCTTAGATTTAGGGATTTAATCTCATATATTTTCCTCCTTGTTTTTTTTTTAATTTTTATGAATATGACAACTTTACTTATAATAAGAGACCAGAGAATAGAAAAATATCCCGAATCATAAAATAATTAAAACATAAACATATACAATACTTAGAATTATAATTTTAAAATAACTCCTTTTGTTATTTAGACACATTTTCTCTAGCATCAAAGGTATTCTTTATGTGTCATCCTGGATCATTATACTGTGACTGACTCCCCTTTCCCACAAATTATGTGGCAGCCTGAACTGTACACTTCTATGCCTAATATATCTGCATGTTGCTATACTGTCCTTTCCTTCCCTGTGGCTAAGTGCAAGAATGTGCCATTTTGTTTCTGTAAGAACTAAGAAGAAAGAATGTGGGATTTTTTGGTGGTGCTTTGTTTTGTTTTGACTCATAGAAGTGGTTGTGACTAAACTTGACTCTAAGCTCACCATTAAGTGAACTCACTTGTCTCCTCTGAGAACAATTACTTTAATGAGTCGCCTGAGCAGAGAAGCAGAAGTGACTTGTCATTGGTAATTCACGTTGATTTGATATATTGTGTTAAGAGCAATTGATCAGACTAAAAGTGTTAACAGTCTATACCAGAAATTCTTGAAAGTACTTAGTCATCTTGTGGATTTTATGGAATGAAAACTTTATTTTCAACAACTCCATCCATGTACCCACTAGAAAACTGGTTCAGACCACTCTGAACCACTGGCACATTACAAAGGCTTCTCAAACCGGAATATAGTGTGGTTCTCTCTAGATATCTTCTTTGCTTCCATGTCCCTATTAAACATGGGAATGGGTCCTAATCCTGTCCTTTTGAGTTAACTGCTAAGCACCTTGAACTTCTGTAGTCCAGACTCCAAACAATAACACGTAGACATTTAAATTCTCTTTGTTGAAGAGTATATCCCTAGTATTTTCTGTTTATATGGGTTTCTTTTTTTTTTTTAAATAGCTCTTAAAAGAATAGTTTATCCTTTACGATGCAATGAACTGGGGAGATCATATCTCTTTCTGTGCGGGTTCTTGATCTCATCAATACAAGTTTATAGACAAACACAGCAGGCAACCTAGTAAAAGTTTTGTTTAGAAGAGGAAGCAAAGTCATCGAAAGAATCCAGAGTACTCACGCTGAGAATAGCATCTTCCCATCACCCTGGTAATATTGGGGAAAGTTGAGCTCACAGATGATGTCATGCTGGGAAACAGAAGAATGTACTCTCCCTCAGGGATTCTGGGCAAGGCTAGGCTAACAGTTGATCTGAAACTGGGAAAAGTTACACACATCCCTGCATCCTGGTATGCTGTGGAAGCCTGGCGTTGATTTTTATGGACTCACAGACAATTCCACGATGGTCAGGTTAGTGGACATTATTTTTCTAGTTCCATCTCTTATGTCAACTCACAGAAGCCGTTACAGAACCAAGCCTTCAGTGTCTGTCTGTGAAAGCATCAACTGTAGCATGTAAGGTGAGTTTGCATTCCTTTGCGTCAATCATACAGTTCTGTATCTGAGCGAGGGCTGATGCCTAGCATTGGTAGTGGTTTTAGGAAATTGCATGTGGTCTATAGTTTCTCACAACAAGGCATTGTGGTTAGGGACTATAGTCAGTTTTATTGGACAAAAGAGTTGTGCATTTGAAGAGGGTTTGTGCCTTCATCTCTGGATTTCTGCCCAGCACAAGTTTCTGGGTAGTATTCTATTCCCATGCCTGCATAGTAATTTGTATTCATGCAAATCTTCTTGCCTCAGGCACCTGCACATAGACTCTCATGAAGTTATATTTAAAGCCAATTTCTTGGGTAGTCTCATGACTGTTCTCACTCTGTCTCTCTATACGTTCACCCTAAAAGATTGTTGGGTACCTCAAAACATTGAAAGTTAACAAGTGCCCATAGTTATTGGACATAACTATCACATATTAAGTAAAAATAAAAACAATATTATTTTTCACGGATTTTAATTTTGAATTCTTTCCTGCAAATGGACGGGAGATGTGTGGATCATTAAAATTTGCTTAGTACACACAAGGCCCTTGGGGTCCACCCTAAGCATAGAAAGAAGGTATGAGGAGGTGAGAAGAGAGAGAAGGAGGGAGAAGGGAGGGAGGGAAAGAGAGAGGGAGGTTATTTTCATAATTTGTTTTAATTTGTTTTTCATTACATAATCACTGCAACAGCTGCTACTGGTCTCGAAACTCTTAGCATATACGCAAGCAACATACTCCAAACTCCATCTGAAAATGAGGCTGTATCAAACTGTAACGTTATGTGGGATGATTCATGTTCTGAGTTTTTATGTTGTGGTTTCTCACTCTGCTTATGAGAAATGAGCTCTGGACCCATTCATTTGAGAAGTTGCACATTTTAACGAGGAGCCCAACACGTGAACTCATCTATTCTTCCTCCCCATTAGTGCTTTGACACCTTCTTTGTAAGTCCCTAATTGCAGCATCCCTGGACTGACAGTTTTGCCAAGCATGATTCCTTATCTGCAGGATAACATCTAGACATTCCGCCTGCAGCAGCACTCAGGCTATGGGGACCAATGCCTAGATGGCCTGCTATTTTCAGGAACTGAAACTGACTGTGTTGGAGATAAACAAGAAAGGAGTGTAGCTGGTCTACACAGCAGTCTATTAAGGCACCAATTGGTGGAGAGAGTGCTATACCCAAACTGGCTACAACACTGAAGATCATGGAGAAAATTCTTAAAAGGCCCCCCTCTGCCAGAACAAGGACAGACCCTTGCCATCAGTGTGAGCAATAAAAATTCACTCAGGTTGACAGACAATGCAACTTGGCATAGGAACTCTGTTTCAAACATGCATAGCCAAGTTAAGGCACAGCTGAAGAATGACCTAGTGGGCAGGCTGGGGCCCATATTCCCTTGGGGTGATTCCCTTGGGGGGAACATACCTAAGCAGGACACAATGTTGGCAGCTGTATGTTAACTGTTTTGTTCTTAGAAGCTTCCCAATAGCTATGTTGATGAACCCTCCCTTTCCCATCCACAAGAAAATCATGTTACTGAACTCCACCCATTATGTCTTACTCCTTTGATTTAACTCTTGGTATCCCTGGTAAGAAATACATCATCAACAAACCCCTTCTTGTAAGTTTTCAGCATCCATTTACTTAGATCATTCTGATTAACTCTCAAAGTCTTTCAAAATTAGAAACTTTTTTCTTTAATACCATCAGTTGTAATATCATATCTTGCAGATGGGAACTTTGAAAATAACAAATAACTTTTTTAGTAAATTAAAATATTATTAGAAATTATGTTAGTTTTAAAAAATGATTTACCCTTACCTTAAAACTATTTTACATTTGATCTATAATACCAGGACAATGTAGTTTCTTATTATCTTGGCTTTGAGTACATTAGAATAAATTTAAAACAGGAAAGTACTAATATTTTTGAAGACCTAAGAATATAATTTCCTTGTTTATGCATAGGATGTAATTGATAAACTGATAATAGTTAATGTCTGCTGTTCACTGTCTTGTATGTTTGCCCATTAACAATTCTTAAAGCTCATAATTATTGTATGAATAATGAGATACTAAATTTCTGATACTTTCATAATTTAGGTCATCTGATAAAATACTTTGCCCATTTTAAACAAATTCTCTTAAAAAAATGAGTAGTCCAGGTTCTCTCATTCTTTGCATGTTGCCCGGTTGGGGGTATCCATGTTAATTCCATCCATTGCAAGAAGTGTTGAATGTAACATTGCTCTATAGATGGAGCAGAATGTCATTAGAAGTCATTTTGTTACTATAGTTCTTTAGCAAAATAGTAGGATTTCTCCTAGGATCATGACCTATGTAGTGTTAGGTTCTTGGCCATCGGGGGTCTTTACCCCATCAAGGCTCAAATCTATGCATAAGAGGATGTAGAGAGATTTTAAGAGGCAGAGGCACTGGAATACCCCAAGAAAAGAGTATTTTCCAAATGCAATAAGACTGTGAGTACACATAGGAACTCACAGAGTCAGAAGCAGCATAAACAAAGCCTGAGAGGTTCAAAACTTAAGCACAGGGAAAGGAAAATGGACATAGTAGTCCCACTCTGAGCCAAGAAGATATCTGCAAGTAATACTCACTGGGAAAGTAAAAATCAGTTTTCTCCAGTGGCCATTCACTGGTATATCAACACTCCAAGGCAGGTCCCATGTACAAGAAGAGTTGGTCAACACAAAACAAACTCCAGACATGTAGCTACGTCTGTCTGTGTATCTGGGTAACTGCATGTGTGTTACTTTTTAAGAGACTGAGAGATAAAACAAGTGAGGTCAAGAGAACATAAAGTTGGGTGGAGAGAGTCTAGGGTTTGGCCAAGGGATAATAATATGATCTAAAATATTATGTGAACAAATATCTTTAAAATACTTAATAGAAAATGTTTCCAAGGCTTCCCTTGTACTTAGAGAAATCCTCCTGGACCATTCTTTCTAACTTTAGTATTTCAACTGTACACCAACACACATGGCAAAACTTAACTTATATTTCAGCTTTCCTTTCTTTCTAGTTTTACAGATACTATTCTCAAAGTTTTATAAAATAAAACAAATTTCATTTTCTGTAATTTGAGAAAGGTGCCTCAACACTACTGCCTACTTACATGGAGTTTCAGTAAATCAGTCCCCTCTCTAGATTTGAGATATGGTAAATATTACTGTATAGTATGAGACAATTTAACCGAAAGAGATATTTTTATTTTCTGAAAACTCTGACATTTCATTCCTGTGAATATCTTATGGTAGAGAAAATAAGCATGGCTGGAGAGATGACTCAGAGGTTAAGAGCACTTTCTGCCCTTCTGGAAGGCACAAGATCAATTCCCACCATCCAGGTCAGGTGACTCACAACCACCTGTATCTTCCTACCATTGTGAATCAGATCCTCTATTCTGGACTCCTCGGACACCTGTACTCATGTGCACATATGCACGTAGACGCAAGTACACATACAACATTTTTAAAGATATATTTAAAAAATAATTTCGGAAAAATGTTTTTTCTCCCTCGGTTTTACAAGAGAAATTGGTAAAATTCTCATAAGACGACTGGGATCCTCATCCCTACTAGATCAACACTGATGGTGTTCTGTAAATGCTGGCACCTGACTTCCATATGGGATGAAATGCAGACTGTGACAACTAACAAGAAATATAGGTTCCTCCTATGGGGCTGCAAACCCTTCAGCTCCTTGGGTCCTTTCTCTAGCTCCTCCATTGGGCACCCTGTGCTCAATCCAATGGATGGCTGTGAGCATCCACTTTGTATTTCTCCGGCACTGACAGGGCCTATCAGAAGACAACTATATCAGACTCCTGTCAGCAAGCACTTGTTGGCATCCACAATAGTGTCTAGGTTTGGTAACTGTATATAGGATGGATCCCCAGGTGGGGCAGTCATTGGATGGCCTTTCCTTCAGTTTCTGCTCCAAATTTTGTCTCTGTATCTTCTCCCATGGGTATTTTGACCCCCCTTCTAAGAAGCACTGAAGTACCCACACTGTGGTCTTCTTTCTTCTTGAGATTCATATGGAACAATATGAACCAACCAGTACCCACAGAGCTCCCAGGGACTAAACAAACCACCAACCAAAGAGTACACAAGGAGAGACTCAAGGCTTCAGCCACATATATAGCAGAGGATGGCCTTGTGGGAAATCAATGAGAGGAGAAGCCCTTGGTTTTGTGAAGGCTCAGTGTAGGGGAATTCTAGGACAGGGAAGCGAGAGTGGGTGGATTAATAAGGGGGGCGTGAAGATGGGATAAGGGGATTTCTGGAAGGGAAATGAGGAAAGAGGATAAAATTTGAAATGTAAATAAAGAAAATATCTAATAAAAAATAATAATTAACAAATAAATATAGGTTCCAAAGAGTATTAGTTACCATTTAAACATACATCGATTTTTTTATATTCTTACTTACTATTCAAATTATTCATAATTTAACACATAGGTTCTGATTTTTCATGTATAAATCATTGACATTGTATCCATCTGTGTACTTGCTTCCTGGGCAAAAGCTGATAAGATTTTAGGCCTATTATATCTGAAAACTTTTAAATTTATTTAGTTTTTGTTCTTATTTTTATGCCATCAAGAGTACTTAATTTCATTAAAATGTTCTGACTTTTTGGTATCTATATTATACACTATTTTCTCAATGGCATGTGCTAATTAACAGTCTATAATCACCCTTCCCATGGAGACACTATGTCAAAGAGACCAACTTCCTTTATGAACATCACTGAATCATTTTCCACGGTTAATTTGCTATGCTTATTAGTAGGCTATGAAATAAGGAACATATTTTTCTCTGAGAGAATTTCTACATCTGTGGCTTAGACCTTAAATTGGATGAATTCAGCAACTATTTTATTTGACCATTTGATCAACAATACTTAAGGAATATAAAAATTAGAAATAAAGTTAACAGTGTCCAAAGCCTAGATTATTTTGAATCCTTTTAATAGATAATTTATTTTCCATAGAATTTTGTAGTCATGGAAAGTGTTTCCCATTTAATCCAAGTTTTAGATTGGTAAAATTTTGAAAATCTCTATTGTGCCTCTCTCTCTCTCTCTGTATATATATACATATATATATACATACATGTGTGTGTCAATGATCTGACGATATTGCTACCTCTATCCTGTATAAACTTCACATAATTCTTTCATTTAACTTATATGCACAACATCCTCTCGCCCATCACTTTATAAACAACAATATGATGCTTTTCTAGCCAGTCAGGTTATCTGGTCACCATTCTTGAGTTTCTGAAGCTGTGACAGAAGCTAACAGAGGCTAAGGAAACCGTGGTTTCCCCCCATGAATACTACTGAGGAGGAGTACATATGAGAAAGAAGGCCCCAGGGTGGGGAGGCAGCATTCCTCCAGTTCCAGAGTGAAGTGAATTTTTCTAGAAATCTAAAGCCTGGAATCACCAGTCACATGAAAGCATAAATTTTCTTTTGATTTTCAAGCCTATTTTAAATATTCCTTTCTGTTTACTTTCAACATAGATTGTTCTTATCAATTACATGTTCTCTAACACCTATCAAAAAGTTACCTTTTATAAGAAATTACTTATAATTTTTGCTTTTCAACTATATCTTGACACCTAATATACAAATTTATAACAGATCAATAGACGGACAGACAGACAGATAGATATAAACATATATGTGTATAACTATAGAGAAATTTAAAGATCTCTGAATAAAACTAATCCTGTTTTTACATGAAAACAATAAATATCTATTAGAATTTGTAGATGCATTTGCATTCATTTCAATAAATTCAAAACTATCCATTGAGAAGCCATTCTGTTTCCAGTATGTTATAAACAACCACCTAGTTTTGGTTAAATATGTATAATCCAGCTAATAAAAGACAATGTGCTTGAGCTGCACTACTTGCTTGTAAGCACATTTAGATTTGTATCTGTTTTGTTTATTTGAGAGCTGTTAAGGTAGAAAGCTAAAATTAACCCTGCCTTTCCTGTAGTAGGGGATACAGTTGTCTTCAATGTCTCCATGACAGTTACAGTTACTTTGAGCTAAATTCTCACTCTTTCACATATAATCAATGTTGATCTTAAAATTCTGTAGTTTGTTCCAATTGGAGTCAATTTTATGAAGTCATGCTGAGAATCCATTGTGTAATTCTTACTAAAAAAATGTTGAAATAGACTTCTTTGCAAAGATTATTTCAGGTTTTATACATATGAGGAGAGGTTTGGATATAGGTTAAAGAAACAAACAAACAAAAAATCTAAAGTCATTGCCTCCACATCAGCTTCTGTCCCTCTTCACTTCATCTAATTTGCTCACATAGATTTTTCAGTAAAGAAAAATGTAACACGTTTTGCACAGTGAAAGTTTATATGCTACAAAATGTAAGTGCTGTAATTGACTTTTAATTGTGGATCTAAAAGGTTAAACTTTCATACTACTCTCTACAGGATACTGTGAAATCATGAGGTTGACCCTGAAAAGAAGGTGATCCCTTCTCTGTGCTATAAATTTAAATGTTCTGCATTAATTTAAATGGACTGGGTGATGATTTACCTCTGTAGAGTAGGTCCTAGCTCAGTGCTGCAGAACTACTTTAATTCCTTTTCAGGCATGGATTCATCCCTACTGGATTTATGCTTCCCAGTTCAAGTTCATATGAGATTGACTCTCTCCTTGTCTGCTCATAAATGTTCTTATTACATTTTGACATAATTTCGTTCTCTCCATGGATATACGATGCACACCTTGACTCAAAAGCTGCACTTTGTCATTCTCTTCCTAAAATGTAGTAAGGAAATTTATTTTTAAAAATGTTCAAGCAAAGAACAATCAATGTGATGGTTATTTGCCTCATCATAATGACATACAGGATATTTGTCCTACTGTGATGCCTTTTGTTTTAACCTTAACTGTGTTTATGGAAGGAGATTCAATGGGGAAAAATAATAAGACCTGTAGAATCTGGAAAGAATTTTTGTTTGGTTGTCCATATTTAGGAAAGCATATTAGAAAAAAAGTAATTATTACATATGAGTTACAGAAAGTGTGTGAAATAGGAAATACTAATTTCAGAGTTGAAGAGCATCATGTGAGGTAGAACAAGATAGAAAGACAAAGATAAAGAGGAAGGAGACAAGATAGAAGAAGAGATGGAGGAGAAGAAAGAAGAGGGTGAGGGAAGAGGAGGAGGAAGAGGAGCAGGAGGAAGAAAGGAGGAAGAAGGATAAGGAGGAGGAGAAGAGGGAGAAGAAGGAGGAGAAGGAGAATTAGAAGAAGGAGGAGAAGAGGAGGGAAGAGGAGGAGGAGGAAGAAGAGCAGGAGGAAGAGAAGAGGAAGAAGGAGCAGGA
>JADRCD010192436.1:0-10339 GCA_019843815.1 Montemys delectorum
CACACACACACACACACACACACACACACACACTTGTCTCAATCACACTAAAACAATGACAAGCTAAAACACTGAAGGCAGAATCAAACCCTGTGTCTGATCCATATTGATGTACTAATCCCAAACTCTGCATGCCGACGGGGGACTCTTGGCCCAGATGGCTTTTGAATCTGTCTCATTGAGGGCACATTTAAAACTACTGTGACACCAACTCTGCCTTGGAAACATCTCAGAGCTGTGGAGTTTGGGGAGGGAGACACTCAGTACTATATTACTTTCATTGTTTTCTCTTGTGGGCCTGTTAAATCTCAACAACACAAAGAGAACAAGCATTATACACCTTGCTATGGTTTGATTTGTACTTCTGCAGCTAGATTTGACATCTATACACCCAAGCACCAGTTTTCTACAAATTTGGTATTTTTGATATGATAATATTTAAGAATGATGAGTATGTGATATGAAGAAAAACACTTTAATTCACAGCCAAAAGCTAGGAGCAAGTATTTGAGGGCAATTAGGCAATGTGAGCCAAGTCTTAAAATATCACTTTTTTTTTTCTGGTGTAAAGTTACTCTTTGGAGAATCAGCTTTTAAACAGTTTGGCCTTCAGAAGGAGCTCTGACTACTCATTCATCCCAGTGTTTTTATGATGATGAAGATTCATAAAAACCAACTATGCCAAGCCAGAGAGACATTAGCAGACTTGGGGATAATAGGACAACCACCACTGACAACACAATCCTACCTTCAACTATTTGTCCACCACTAACTGTGACTCTCACGAAAGCTGGCACATGAGAGCAAAGAGTAAGCAGATGACCATACAGAGACCTACATGATGTTGTGTGCTTTAAAGAGCTCAGCAGCAGTGTGGAAATACACACATACCACAATGTTTACCCAATGAGGATTTGCCACATTATGGTAGAGAAAATAGCAGTATGTCAGGACACACAGAGCAGCATAAACCTTGAATATGCCAGCCTGTGTGTCGGCTAGCTCTTGCTTTGCAGGAGGTAGGGTGGGGCTGGCAGCAGGGGTGGTTCTAAAATGGACAAACTGAGTAAAAATGGGATCTGTATGTAACTTAGAAACTGAGACAAGAGTAACAAGAATTCAAAGTGGTGGCCTCCAGCGTGGGAAAGGCAAGTAGAACAGAGGTGACATAAGTGTATATGTATGTGTGTGTGCATGCACTCTACACCACAAATCTTTAGGACACTTTGACTCTCCCAACAATGTTTATATACTACCCTGACACACATAAATTTTGGTTTAGTCATGAATCTTCAGTGAGGATTTAGTGGTCATCAGTTCAAGGTTACACCCTTATAACCTATGACATACCAATAATGACACCTGCCTCATAGTACTTCAGGGAACTGGCCTCTCATCAAGTGTGTTTCAGACACCCAATACAAGATGCTGAGAAAAATAATCTATATATGCCTGTTTTGTGATTTCCAGCCAGCTGTTTTGAATGTAGGAAGCAGGCTGATAACACAAGCTGACATTTTTAGATTTCAGCCATAGCCTTGGTGTCAAATAACCCCTTCCTAGCTCCTCAGATAGGGATATAATGATAGGTATCTCAAACTTCTCAGGCATCATGTCATAGGACAGGGATTAATGGAATGTGTCCTCTTAGCAGAGTGGCACCTGTGACCTACTATGTGCTTCTCATTTCCGGACAGGGAGAAGAAATGGAAGAAAAGACAGTGCAGAAGGCTTACCCCACATTGGCCAGGGAGAAGTGGAAGAAAGGATAGTGTAGAAGGCTTACCACTTATACGCCAGACTATTTCACCTCATCCTAGAAAATGGAGCATCCCTAGCCCTCATACCCCTGCTTTCCCTGCTACCTTGCAGCCACTTGAAGGATGTTGCAACAGAAGGGTCTGGACACACAGATCCCTTTTTTATTCAGTTTGTTCATTTTAGAACCACTCCTGCTGCCAGCCCCACCCCACCTCTTACAAAGCAAGAGCTAGCCGACACACAGGCTGGCATATTCAAGTTTTATGCTGCTCTGTGTGTCCTGACATTCTGGGTTGCATAAGAAGGGTCTGCCTCATTCTTGGTTGAATTCCTGGGTGTGGGACCACAATCTCAGTATCTAGTGTACCCTCTGTACAGTAGCTGCAAGCTACAGCTGGCTTGCCCCAATAAACTAACAACTGCCTTTTGACTTTAAGACCACAACACCACCCTCCTGGCCTTGCCTGGGATTGCATGAGTCTAGAGAGTACCTGGGAGGGTTATGCATACTTAAGACGGGACAAGGAGAACATCAGCCTTAAAAGCCATCAGATACTGTAAGCTGTTAGGTGTGCACTCCTGTCATTTATATCTATGGAAAGGGCACATATGATCATGTCTAGAATACTTGCAAGTGTGCTTTATCCACAAAATCTAGAATTTATGAATGTAACAGTGTCATACTTTAAAAGCTAAGTTATTGCACAAAGGAAAAGGAAAAATAGGAAGTGGAGAGAGATGATATTTCTCCCAAGAATGATCTGGTAGACAATGAACTTACCCTTCTCCTCAGTGAGGGATTGCAGGGCAGTAGATGGGCAAAAGCTGGGAGTGCCACTCCACACAGCTGGAAAGAGAGAAAGGCAAAATTTTAGCTACAGAGACAACAGCAGAGGTCCAGGGCAGTGATGGAAACCAGAGGTCTGTGCAAGTCAGCATGTGCCAGGGGTGAGTTCCTTGATGACTTCTTTTCTTATGATGCTGGACCAGGAAGGCTCTGTCCAAAACCATGCTTCAGTTAGCACCACACAGGATAAAGAGGTTTCAGTACATTTCAATACTGCCTGACAGTTTTCATCTAAGAGTGGCACACATTGTTCACTCATAGGTCAGCCACACACCACAAAAGCCTGCTGCTGTAACCTCCAAATCTGCCTCAGTTTTTACATCTGTACTATGGAAATGACACTACCTATTATCAAGGTCACTGTGGGAGTACAGGAGGCAATTTAATATATAACGTGTGCCACAGAAACAGGGTAAAAAAGATCGATAAACAGCAATGATAAATAGCAAGTTATATGAGCGGGGATACCTGGACTTTGGGGAAAGACAGACTCGGCGTTGAACATGGTATATCATGAGGAAGATGTGCACGGGGCAGGTTATCTGCCTTTGATGCCTGGCCTTGGTATTTGTATAGTGAAGATGATAAAAGAACTCAGTGAGGAACTGCTCCCAAGATCTACCCTGTAGATGACACTCTAGCCTCTTCCCTTCCTCTCCCTTCACTGAACACATCCAAATCTTCAAAGCCTCCATATTCTTCCTCCTTCCAATGTCATAAAGGACCAAACCCAGAACTCCTTTTCCTCATAGGGGCTGGTATTGCAGCTTAGGAAATACAGTAAGCAATCAACAAATTCAGGCATTATCCACTCAGAGGATTCCACCCTCATAATGGCACACTCATGTCATTGTCTCTTGTCCCTCAGATTAGAGTATCTTTTTATGCTGGTTCCAAAAGTCCTGCATGGCTCCCCTATATTTCTGTCTCCTATCTTACTCCCTTTGTCTGATGTACAAAACACCATGCTATGACTTGAATGCTTCCTTCAGAACTCATGTGGAAGTTCATTTGTCTCTACAACCATTGATAGGTGGGACTTTTGAATGGTGGTCAGGTCTGTGGGCTCCCATCTCCATGAATAGATGAATAGGATGGTGAGGATGAGGGGCTGTGGAGGTATGTGTGGTCTCTGGATCTGATCCTGGGAGCAGTCCTGTTTTAAAAGCTGCCATCTCCACTCTATTGCTTTTCTTCTCACCTTGTTCCTTACCATGCATTCCCTCTACCCTATTTGAGAAGGCTCTCTCCAGCTGCCAGAATGTTGATATTAATTGGCCTGCCTACTTCTGAAACTGTGAGAGGCCTTTCCTTACAAGTCACCCTGTTCTTTGGTAACCACATAAACTGAACTAAGAGCCCAGCCTCTCAAGGCTCCAGACCTTTAGTCACAGCCTCTTCTCTCCCTTTGTTTCACTCTCCTGGAGGCACCTCTTGCTATCATTTGCAGACATCAACTGCCAAATTTTAGCTGACATTAAAGCTGCCTCAGGGGTTAATAACAACAGGTAATACTGTGCTGGGACCCATCTTCCAAGGGTCCAACTCCAGGGATTGGCCTGAGACTGAAACCAATAGTTTCCTGATACTGACCTGTCCACAATTGCTAACAACTCCCACCATATATTCCTTTGTACCAGGCCTATATCTGGACTCTAGTCACACCCTGTTTTGTTGTCCCTTCCCAGAAGAAGCTCAGAATAGGGAACCCAAGAGTAGAGTCATTAGGGAACAGTCTGGCCATCAGCTGAGGGTGTTTATCCAAATGTGTACTTCCTGTTATCTGGGTACACTGTTCTAGAAATCTATGCTGAAATCCACAGAGAGCTCTCTTTGTAATGTGTGTGGTTCTAATGAAAATCTAGGGACAACTGAAGCATATGAACTGAGGACAAGTGGCTGAGACAAAGCTCCCAGCACCCACTTGTATATACTGCTTCCTAGATCTGCTTGCAGCAATAATCTAGTGGCATGAAACATGCCATGGTCAGTCTGAATATTGACCTCAGAGGATACAGCAAGCATTTATGACACTACCATATGGTAAGATTTATATGAGGACTTAATCCTATTTCCTGGCACAGAGCTCCTCAGCTGCTGGCTTTGGGAAGCTCCACAATTAGTGAGCCACATAGCCAAGGGATCCCTTTACCCCACTTTCCACATTGTCTTCTACATGGCTATTGAATTGTAAGGATTTGGTTTTTGTTTGTTTCCCTTGGTAGAGATGGACCCCAAGACTTACGTATGCCAGGGAAGCACTCTACTTCTGAGCTACACCCTAGCCCAGACCCAGTTGAATCTGTCCTAGTAAACTATGAATAGTAGCTAATTGTTTCTCTGTATTTCTTAAGATATTCTGGCAGGCTTTTGGACAACAGGAGGAGAAATGGAAATTCTTAACTTACAGTCAGTTGCTTGGAAGGACAAGAGACCCTGAGCTCATAGTTAGCAGGTAGTGGGGAAACTTGTAAGATTGTACTCTGACAAGTTCTGTGTTCTGACCTAAACCAGGTATTTTGCATCAGAACCAAAAGAATCAGTATATACCCAACTTATGTCTAGATAATTGGGATCTTGGTTACAGATGGGACTACACATTTTGTGTCAGAATTGCTGGAGAAAAAAGCTCCAATCTAATCTTGTCTGGGTGTAATAAATAGAATAAGCCTTACCTCACTGGCTTGTGAGTAGAAAGAAGGCACCATGGTGACAGAACACTGGCTGCTAGCCAATCATAGGAACACATAGTGCCTGGTAGGTGTGAGCATGTTGGTATGATGGGAGGGAGGATGGAGGATACAGTAAGTGCTCTGTGAATGTGGCACCATCTGTGTGGGTCCCAAGGATAGATAACTAGAAGAGATTGTCAGTCCCTTCCTAATGTCTCTTTTGTGTCTGTAACTTCAACAGGTTTTGAGAGACCTTGTCTAGAAGAAAAAAAGGACCCAGAGCTGTGATTGTCATTTCAAGAAGACATATTTGATGTAGTGAACAAAGCCAAGTGTGGCCCCACTGAAGCCCATGTGGTACACATATGAATGTGGTGGTGGGGGCAATCTTCTTTAAGATGCAGGGCCTATCAGGGCCTGTTCCTACCTATGCAGGAAGGCCTGAGTTTATAATATGTGGACCTGAGTAACCCCTGTGTTCTGCACACATACACCTGGTCTTCTAGACACCAAGAATGTTTCTTTTCTGGGTCCTGCTGCTGGGGAGGACTACAGACAACTCATTTTCATTCATGAAGTTGGCCAGGGCTTCTGCATTTCTGTGCCAAGAAACACCAGACATTACATGAACTTGAGGACAGCAGCATCAACAAGCCCATTACCACAGGGTCTGTAGGAACCTACTTTGATGCTTCGGTGTTCCTGCTATTATTTTTCCTGGACATGGGAGTACTCAGCTTTGTTTCATCTTTCATGAGAACAGTGAGGGTAAAGGCTGATAATGGCTGGTGTGCAACCCTCTTTGCTGAAGCTCTGAGGTGTGGAGGAGAGCATATGTTTCCCTTGTCTCTACTCTGCTCCTCTGTTGTCTACCCTTTATCTCAGGCTCACTTTTCCCTGAAGTCTCTTTGGCATGATCCCTGTAAAAGAGCAGTTCTTCCTTCCCTTTTACACTCTGCTACCTCTTCATCCAGAGGACTTGTCTCAGCCACACCTGTGGCGTTGCTGTGATTTAATTCTCAGGCCAAGGAATGTATGTCCTCCATGGGGGACAGGAAAGAAATTCTCCTCACAGAGTGCCCTGCTCAGAATTGTGTCGGCAGACAGCCAGTGCTTAAGAAGAGCCATTTTTCTTTGAGATTGTAGCGGGTTCAGTCCCCTACAGCTTTTATCTATCAGAGTTCCTCAGTGAAAGCATGTCTTTTGTGCAAAGACTGACTAAAGGAAGGCACTTAGGAGCAGGCTCACTTTTTAAAGCCAAGGCTCAGTGTTGCTTGTGTATATAGCACCTTCCCTATCCCTGTACATATTAGTTGATACAAAGACGAGGACTAGAAAAGTGTGGCTTTTCTTTCTTTTTTGCCAATACATTCTGCAGTCTGATTTCTTATATGTTGTGCCTGCTATGTTGTAGTTATTCACACATGCTCACTCTGGTTTCGCTAGGATATGCCTATGAAAAGCAGCAACGTTCTGTTCTTCTGCCATTCCTCAATGACCAATACTGCACATCAGAACAAACACTCAGTAAAGTTTTGAAGGGTCCAGCCCAAAGGTAAGAATCCCAGCAACAAGTGTTGACCTCCTCAGCATCTGTCACTCCCTTTAAGACTGAGAGTCACTGGAGGTCAGGAAATGAGGATCATTCTCATTCTGCCATGTGACATAGCAACTTAAGAGATAAAATTAACTGGGTCCCAGATCTGTCACCCATTTGCCATGTACCTTTGAGCCTCCCTGACTCTCTTGTTTCTCCTCTGACAGGGGAATGAGTATTTAATGTGATAGTGCTTCCAAAGTGCTGGCCTCCAGCATGAAAGCCTCATGAACAGAGGCCAGGCGGTCATACCACAGGGTTCTTTACGTGGCAGTACTTGCTGTTGTGTGACAGTCCTGATAAGACTTTTCATTTGTCTGCCATGTGGCTTCTGGTCAGGACTCCGGAGTCCCTCCTCTGAGCCACAGAATATGTGTTGGAAGACATTAGCACTCCAGGCTGTCAGATGAAAAGGACCAGAGCAGCTGGAACCTGTTGGAACCATGAGTACCTTGGGTTATTATCCTTGCCAGCCTGTCAAGATGTTGAAACACCTTGGCGTGACTTCCATCACATTCTGAACAAATGAACTACTGCTTAAGCTTCTTTCTGTCCAATTCTTCCATAGTCAAATGAAAATGGAAAGTGGCATTTTCCAGATGCTGGCAGGGTGAAAAGGTGAGAGGACAGATGAGAAGAGCCTGAGGTGAGTATAGCTCTGAAGCAGCTTAAGGCTTGCAGCTGTCCATGGGGGTCATATAGAACTAACATATTAGGCAAGCAGGCTCCTCTCCTCCCTGGCCCTCAAGATGTCTCTGTATGTCTCTGGCCCTAGAGATGTCTCTGTATGGAAATATAAGTCCACAGAGGCAATTTCATTATACAACTCCCATTTTTCTAAAACAATTCAAGCTGTTGAAAGAAAAACAAGCCAACAGAGCAACCTCCAATCATGATAAATCAAGCAGTTAGAAGGAAGATGTCTTCTAGCTTGGAAATAACCATGTGCATACTAACTGCCACAAAGCTAACAAGTGTATAGAAACATGAGCAAGGCTAAGGGAGCTCTGTCCTAGAAACCAAACTGTACCCTTTAGTTACAACATGACTTGGACAAGAAAGACCACACCAGGAGCAGCTGGTCTGCTACCATGTTAACTTTTTTTAGTTGATGAATAAGTTGCTTGTAAGTTACTCCACTGAGCTCCCATAATGCAAAATGTCAAGGCTCATGTAGACCTAGCTTGTTTCTGATACACAACAGGTACAAGAATAAGGTCCACTTTCTCTCATTGCCCAAACTAGGTAGGGAAATGGTGGTTTCACAGTATGAAGAATATGGAGACCAAAGTTCCACTTCTCTAAGACTTCAGTTACAGCAATCATTACATAACCCTAGTTTCTAGGGAAGTGTCAAGAACGGCCAGTACTCTCCAGATTCACTCAGAAATGGAATTGGAGAAGGAAGTGACCTGTGTGTCAGGTTGGGGACACTGATCCTCTGTTCAGTTTCTCTGTTACTTCCTGAGACAATACTTTTATCTCTGAAACATCTTCATGAATTTGTTACTGGGACACAATCTGATGGCTAGTCTCTACTAGTTTCCATGCACACCATAGACACCCAGCATCTAGGTGGATGGGACCAGTGAGCCTCAGTCACTTGTCCTACTGACAGACGCTAAGGAGTGATATGAGTCTTAAAAAGACCAGTCTGAAAAAAAAAAAGACCAGCCTGTCCTATGGAGGGAGGATGCTAAGATCAAATGTGAGTGTAGTTTTATCCAAGCCCATACAGAAATATCTACTCTTTTCTTCATTGATTTCAGATTGTTCTCCTAAAATAGACCTGGAAATGAGTCTTATATAATGTAACCATTTGCCTTCATGACCCACACAAGCTGTCCTTTCCTGAAATCCTAACTTAAGTGCCTAAAAATATACACAGGCTGCTCCCTTCCTTCCCTGACACTGCCATATAGAATATCATCCTGACAGATGATAAAAACTGACACATTGAGGAGACCAATGGATCAGAGCAGAGTGGACAACTATTGAATTTGCTGTCTGTCCAGCAACAGGTCCTAAGAAAGTTAAGTTTTCTTTCTCTTATTACTTCTGTATTTTCTGAGGCCTTCACTCATGTTATTCCTTTCTCCCTCCAGCGGTGGGGCTATTTCTAGACTATGCTAGACAACCTGACCCTGAATGAAAGGCTTCTAAAGGATACCGTGAGCAGCCCCTCTAAAGCAACCACAAGTAACAAACTGAAGAAGATGGCTATGTACCCTAGCTAACTATACCTGTAAATCCAGTCTTGTTCCATCTTTCCTGAGATCTAATTGGTAATATTTCTTTTAAGTTAATGAGCAGTCTCCAAGGCATTTCTTTTCTTCTTAAATTAAATAGAATCTGTGTCTGTCATTGGTACCCACTGAATTCTGACTAATAATCTTCTTCCTGATCCTAAGACATCATCCTAATGCAGGCTTGGTCAACAGCAGACACATCTGCAAGTAGCATGTTACTCACCAGGCTTCTGGTACCACCCAAAGGGATAAGTGTGGACTTCAGTGTCCTCAGAGCCACAGTCCAAAATGCGCCAGGTTGCTCCACTCTCCTCACTGCACGTTTGAATCCCCATGCTGTTCAAAATCAGGCAGGTCACCTCTCCTCCTGGAGGGAGAACACAGGAGTAAGGAAAGGTGGGGCAGTGAGAAATATAAACTGAGCAGGAAAGATTCTGCAATCCATTGCTCAACAGATGTTGGGACTTCTGTACTGTATTCTAGGTGGGGACTTGGCCATCCCAACAAATTCAGATCCACTATTTATAAGCCTGTGAGTCCAGGAAAGGAAGTAGCTGCTCCTAACGAAATACCTGTTAGTCATGCATAGAAGAGGTGATCTGGATTTGTGAGTATCATTTCACTGGGCCTTGTTTACAGGTGAGGATGCTAACTACGGCCTGGTGAGATTATAAGTGAGTTGTCCAGAATCACACCATCAGTAAGTGACTGAGTGAGTGTTCAATATAGATCATGTGATATATCTAAAGTTCAGCCAACCATGCTGCCTGGACATCTCTGAAAATACAGTAGAAGACATATAAATTAAGTATAGAAATAAGGGGGGACAGTCCTTGGGATCAGATAGACCTGTTTGTATCTGAAGTGGGCAGATAGACCAGGACAGTCACAATGCTAATTTCAAAATAATGAGCCACTTGCTTCTCCTAGACTCTCTTTCCTTTCTGCACATGAGGCTAACTCATCCTCCTTTCCATGAGGAGATGCTAAGGACCACGTAGGATCACAAACATGAGTGTTTCTAGACTGAGGTGTATACCTGGGATTGTGGGCTACCTCCTCCATTAGTCTTACCTTGCAGCTGGGAGACATTTAGAAAACCAAAGCCAGTGCAACATGGGTCTCTGTCACAGAGCCTCTCACACTCAAAGAACCTGCAGCGAGAAGAGAAGAGAAGAGAAGAGAAGAGAAGAGAAGAGAAGAGAAGAGAAGA
>JADRCD010192440.1:1109-11953 GCA_019843815.1 Montemys delectorum
TGTCTGTCTGTCTGTCTGTCTGTCTGTCTGTCTGTCTGTCTGTCTGTCTCTCTCTCTCTCTCTCTCTCTCTCTCTCTGTGTGTGTGTGTGTGTGTGTGTGTAAGGTGGGTGGGGGTAAGGGGAAATCTCAGAGTGAAAATTCCTTAAAATCTCCATGAAAGAGAGCAAGCCTTCATGCTGAAGACCCTGAGGCATCAGTGTTAAGTCTCTTCTCATACCCTGTGCAAAGAATTGGCTTTAGAAGAAATGTGAGAGCTGGCTTCTGAATAGTCTGCAGTCTGTATGCCTGAGAAGGTAACAGGCTACTATTTGGACTTATTAATAGAGTTATTAACTTAGATTCATCATAGTGGGCAAATCAAATATTTCAGTAGCAACTTCATTATTTAATTGCAATAAATGGAGGGCATTTACACAAAGGTCCCCATGAGTTCATACACATACATACTATACCACACACATATACACACACAGATGTGCATATCCCCTCTCCCCCGACCCTTGTCAGATTCACCTATGGTCTGGGAGGATAAGATTTTCATCAGGTTATGGAATGATGCTAAACATTAGCTTCTCGTGTTAGGCATGTTCTTTGACATATGTTTTCCTGCTGCCAACTTTCTTGGGTTTTTTTTTATTCCATTTTTTACAGGACAGCTTTGACTCTGCACTAAACCACGCCACTAACACGTTACTTAATCTAACCGGCACATTGTAAAATTTTACACATGCGCTCATCCAGATAATTACACAATTAATTTTCACTTAGCTCAGCTGAAACGGGGATAATGAAATTTCCACTGGTGTACTGTTACGTCCAGGGGCCAAGGGTCAGTTTCCTGTTTGGATAAGGGTGAGTTTAAAGAGGGTTTCTGACGGTCTCCTGACTTCAACTGGTTCTCAAAACATTGCAATGGAATTTCAATTTACAGCTCAGTCCAATGAAAGGAGCAGATGTCAGGAGTGTGCCACCAGCGTGCGGGGCTGCCTTCCATACAGGTGTGTTAAAGAAAGCCATCGACTCTCACTTCAAACCTCACTTTTCTACCTTCCATCCAACAGTACACACAAAATGAAATAAAACCAATCAACCAAATAAACAAAAGAACTGGCTGACAGATGCTGGAGTTCATTTTTCCCCCCAAAATTTAGACATCTGCTCACCCGTGATATTCACCAAAAGGCGAAATTTCCCACACCTTTAATTCAGGAAGAAAACACTAGACTTTTCTTGTTATCCTTGAATCTTACAGTTACTTCAAATTATGGGCTTGTGAACTTTCTTCATTCCAACATCTAGGTTTTCTGGATGTTAAAAGCAGGGACATTTTACCTTGAAATTAACCAGGTCTTAATATATTTTTTGATAGTTCTTTGGCTTTGCCATAGTCTTAAGGATTAAATGTGTTTTGGGGACTGGTGGGGTACTCACTTTCAACCAAGCTGGATGACTGGAGTTTGATCCTTGGGACTTACACGGTGGCAGAACGGACTCTTGGAGGTTGTGTCCTGCTGTGCATGCATATACAAAATCTCCACAAAAATACATAAGACGCTTGAAAATGTTTTAGCATCAACACTGAGCATTTATAATCTGTAAAGGTGCCCAGTAGAAATTACAGATATCTTGAGTCATTCTTTTGTTTTGTCTTTTAATCCACCAGAGAATCCTACTCAGACTGCATGGGTCTGAAAGTGGAACTGTGTTCTAATACTGGCCAACTTATGTTAAAGTACTGTGTGTATCAAAGACTTATTTTCTGGTGGACCACAAAATGCCTGCCCAGATTCACTTGTGTTAATTTAACGAAACCTCACTGGGTTTTTCTCTGTTTGGATGATAATTTTTGCCTAGGTTAACATGAGGGTAGAAAGTTGTTTTTAAAGCAAAATCCAAAAGCCTTGAATGTGGGATATGACGGAAGAACTCAACTATTTACGCAGATGGCCAGTAAGCTACTGACGGGAGCCACAGAATGTGTAGCATGCCCCATTTCTACTTATATTGATTTTGTCTTCTAATAAAATTTTAATCCCATGTACAAAAAAAAGTCTAGGAGAAAGGTTGCAGATCTTAGTAGCATAATTTTAATGAGAAGTTTCTTTGAAAATAAATGAATTCCAGGCATATCTGAAATAACTGAAAGGAGGAATGTCCAATCCACAAGTGTCCTGTCATGGCTATTCTCAGGTGGCTACTTTACTACATGTAGAAACTAGCTGAAACTCAGGAAGCTGAGTACACCTGTGAGGAAGTTTCTTTCTTTTTTCTTATTAATTCATTCAAAGTAGGAAGATTCACTTTCAATCTGGATCTTTTGGAGTGGGCAGATCCACTTTAAATGTGGGGCACGCCCTCTGTAGGCAGCTTATATAATGGACATAGAAGAATGAAGCTTGTTCTCTTTGCTCGCTCTTTCCTTGCAGGGGAGTCTATTCCTTTATTGGCATTAGAGCCTACTTCTTGGGAATTCTAGCATATGATGAAGATCAGCTGAGATATCCAGCCTCACGAACTGCACACCTACCTGATTCTTGGACCTTCCACTGTTAGACAGCTATTGTTGAATGAGCTAGACCACAGCTTGTCAGCCATTCTAATAAATCTCCCTTCTCTATAGATCGAGATTAATTCTGAAAGTTCAGTTCCTCTAGAGGGCCCTGATGAATACATCTTTCTTTATAAGGTGAGAGTAATCTAGAATCCAGTTTTCCAGTGATACAACAGGCGTGCTCTTCCTTCATGTCTTCGGTCTCAGTCATCTCTCTGTGTCTGGAATGCTCATTCTTTAGACAACTCCAACACAAACACTCTGCTTTTCCAAGTGTCTGCCTGAACCCTGCCTTTGCAATGAAGTCTTAATCACAGAGCATCCTGCACTGAAATCACAAACCACAAATGGCAACATCCTCACCTGGTCCTAATTCTTCCAGGTAACTTCCTCTTGCATGATCAACTTTTTCTTCTTCTTAGCACATCTTATATTCAGGAAGACTGTTCGAAGTACATATTAATTATATAGTCATTGTTTATTCTCCTCCAAAGGGAAGTGGCTCCAGGAAGGCAGAGATCTTTGCTTTGCTTGTCATCTGACCTCATATAGCTATGATGATGTCTAAAGGGCTCTAGGAGAATATGTGCTCAAAGACTGCATGGATGAAGAGACTCTCTAAGACGATGTGCCAGGCCTCCTTGGTTTTTGCTTGCTGTAAAACACACACATACACACACACACACACACACACACACACACATACACACACACACACACACACATCTCAAAAGATGAGAGAAGCTCACTGTTTATAATGGAGTGATGAGTGAATGAATGAAAACAAGTCTTTTACAAACGAGAGATGCAGAGCACTCTAGGAAGACAAGTTACTATCACTCTGAGTAATTGAGTAACAACTTCAAGAAACATTACAATAGAAAATAGAAATAGAATAGAACACTATTAAGAGATAAATTAAGAATTAGATAGAAATAGACAGTGGACACAAATCCATGTGGTTGATTTATTTACTACATTTTGAACCAATCACTAAGTTAATTTGTACTTCACAGATTTCTTTCTTTCTTAGTTTTGCAAACACTCAGAGCAATTAAATACATGTTCAACATATGTCTCTGCTGTGACAAAGACCATGCACGCTGAGACTGTTCATCTTGTGTCTGAGCCATACTTGAAAAGGGGAACTTTAGCATGGATTATTAAACAGATTCAACATATTTCCATGTATTTACAAGAAGTATATCATATATCTCCGTTGAGTTCCAGAACGAACACATTTCTAGAAAAGAGTCAGGTTTTGTGATTGTTTTTCTTTTGGGAGACAAAGCTTTTTCCTTGACTGATCTTGAAGCATCCTTTGTCTTTGCGTGATACTCTTAGGCTCTTGTTAGAGTTAAGGGGAAGTTAGAGGAAGATAATAAGATCTGGTGGGCTTTAATTTGGAGATAAGAAGGATTTTTATACTTCCTTTTTGCATATGGATAGAACACACATGTGCCACAGGTCATATTTTAAAACAAAACAAGCAATATGCTGTTGCTTGTAAGTTTTTCCCAATTTATAACGTTTTTCCCCCAGAAATTCAGTTGTGTAACATCAATTTGAAATGAAATTCAAAAGGAAATAAATGATCACTTTGATGTCTGGGCCACATGCCACCACGACTCCATGCTTGAGTGCTTAGCATTTTATTGCAATGCCACCTTTGCAGGGACGTTCAGGTCAAGCTTGAGTTTAGCCAGCTCAGTAGTGAGGAAGTACAGAGGCCAATAAAAGTCATCTCCCCCCATTAGACCATGACTCCTTGCACTTCTGTATAACTACTAGCTTTTTCTCCTGCCAATGCCTACATCCTATGAGATGTACACATCTGCTGAGTTCATTCCTGTTTTCATTGACAAGGTAAGCACACCCAGACTCAACCTTTACGTGTTGCCTAGTCTCTCTCCCACAGCTCCTTACTTTATAGCCAGCCCCTGACAAGATCTGTCCAGAAACTTTTCAACTGTTCAACAACCTCACTTTTTTCAATTAGAGTCCAGAGTGCCAATAGCCTTCTTTCTCTAAGCTGATTTTTTTTTCCTGAGATCACACATGCAGTCTCCATTGATAACATAGCTCTTCAGGGGATTTAGACAAGGTGGGGAATATCACTAGGATCTCTGCTCTTTATATGTCACTGAAAACTCGGTGATGGGTTTGCAATGCCCCTGGCCTTTTTCTGTCACTTTTTAATGGAACCACTACATTGCTTCCATATGCTTGGTTGTTCCACTTCCCCCAGCTCATCTTGACTCTCTTCCATGCCCTGTGACTGAGTATACAATGGCTTTATGTTGAAATCAGTCTGGGCTCTGACCTAAATTACTCCACCTCATTTAAAATGGTCACCACACCCCTTACCCCTAGAATATACTTTACTCTGAAAGACTCCATTTTATTAGCTGCTTTGGACTCAATTTTTTAGTCTGGAGGATGACTCTGTACACTATTGGGCAGATGAATGGCATCATCTGTCTAACACTGCTGGTGTGACATGGACTGATGAGTGACTTCTTCCTGGGATTAGAAAGGGAGCCACCTTATAGATTTATCCCAATGAACTGGGACTCTAGGAGCACTTGGATATAATAAAGTCATATAAAAAAAACCAAGTCAATGATCTTATCAAGCATGCTAGACCAAGGCAAGGGTGTAAATCCTTCCCTCACTCAGTGTACTCAGTGTGTAAAGGGACAGACAGGCAGAAAACTCCCAATGGTCTTGGGAGTGTTCAGCATGGCTTGATCTCCATTGTTGACATGACTTACTTGATTGCTATCTATTGGTCTCTCTCTGTCTCTCTTTTTTCTCATCTGTACCCACTGTTCATCCTTCTGTCTGATTATTCAAGTAGGTCTGGGCCTGCCCTTTTACCTCTGCAACCGAACTAAATTGTACAGTCCATGAAGCCGCAACAGCAGTAATAGCAATGATGGCAGCTCCCCAGAGTCTGCCAGCTGGTCAGGTGGCTCACCCCTCAGATCCCTTTTCATTTCTCTCAGTTTCCTAGTCCCCTTTGATACTCATCGCCTCCTTATGTTTTTTGTGCATTCTGTATGAGATAGGTAGACAGATGATAGATGGCTTTATAGATAATAGGTAGATATATAATAGATATAGATGAATAGATCTATCATAGATAGATAGATAGATAGATAGATAGATAGATAGATAGATAGATTTACTGTGTGATGCAGGATATGATGTGATAGTTAACAGTAATGATTAAGATTAGAATAAAAGAACCAGCCTTTGCCTTGGCCAGGGTTATGAAAGATATGGTGGTTATCTAGCAAATTCCTCTCACTGAAACCTTGTGAATTTACTGTTACTCAATACATTCTGACACTGTGAAAAGACACAAATGTTTTCATCTGTTTCTGACTTAATGTGCTCATAGTACTTTAAATGGAATACTGGGAACCTCACTGAAAGCTTCCACATTGGTTACCTATTCCCTCTGTATTTAATATTGTACCATTGCTACTCATAAAAAGAAATCTATTGAATTCAATTGTGGTATCTCTGGGTTTTTGACTTTTAATTTTTTTTCTCTTCAGGATAAGAAAAAAAATTAAATTCACTTTTCTCATTTAGTCAAAGATGATAAAATCTACTTGAAAATCTTCTTATGTATTAAAACATTAATAGTGGACTCAAAAATCTACGTGTACTTGCAATGTCCTTTTATTTGATTGTTGCACACACATATGTTCTTAAGTATATAAGTAGAACTTCAGTCCATGAAATGTTATTTTGTGTGTGATTTCAGGGATGATCACTTGGTATTGAATGACCAACTCGGGGCTTCCTCTACGGGGAAGACTTTCTCCTCTTTTCAGCATTACTTCGTTATCTGCAGTGCTTTGTCAAGGACTGGGTCCCCATGAGGTTGCCTCCTCCCTTGTTATCACACCTATCACTGCCACCCTTGCTTCTGTCTGCTTTGGTTGATGTGTTGATGAGACTCCATGGGTTAAGTTTCTCTAACATTTTTAAGAATGACAATCTCATAGAAAACTTCCTCTAGCTTTTGCACTTTCCCCCCAACCATCTTCCTCTATGATCCATGAGCCTTTGGTAAAAGAATTTTGTTGTGGATTTAGCAGCTAGGGTTGGGTCACAGCCACTTGTTCTCTAACGTTTGTTTTTCTGAAATGGTCGCCATCTGCTCCAAGGGGATGCTTCCTTGACGAGGGATCAGACCTATACTCCTCTGTGGGTCTCAGGATAAATATTTAGAATGTGGTTCAAAATGATCTTAAATCATGACTTCACTAGCCATGGGTAGTTGGCTAGCTTTCCAGTAACAAGAACATGTATACAGAGACTTATACATATTATAATTTTAAACAATAGATCATATGATTTTTTTGTTTTTTCAAACATCTTTGCCATTATTTTACCACTACTTCTGTGTTCATTTTCCCTTGTCCATCCCAAGTTAAAGCCTCTCCCACATTTTTCCCATATCCTGCCCCCCCAGATCACATGCACTCTTCTCTCTCTGTCTATCTGTCTCTGTCTCTCTGTTTCTTTGTCTGTCTCTGTCTCTTTGTCTCTCTAACTCGCTCTCTCTCTGTATCTCTGTTTCTCTCTCTCTCTCTCTCTCTCTCTCTCTCTCTCTCTCTCTCTCTCTGCAGCTGAACAGTGTCTGCTTTGTATTTGTCCTACATCTTCATATGTACATGTGTTTGTGGAAGGTCATTAGATTGCTCTCAGTTCCTAGCTGTTGTGAATAGAGCAACAATGCATATGACTGGAGCTGAAAGTCGGGTCCTTTTGGATATTACAAGGAGTGGTAAGTTGCATGGTAGATTTATTTTCAGTTTTTGAGAATTCTTCGCACTAAGTTCCAGGATGGCTGTTCCAGTTTGCAATTCCACCAACAATAGAAGAAGGCTCCCTTTTCTCCACATCCTCTGCAGCATGGGTTGTCTGTTGTTTATTGATCTTTGCCATTCTGACAGGTGTAAAATTAAATCTCAAAGTTGTTCAGATTTGTATTTCCCTAATTGCTAAGGAAAACTGATCATTTCTTGATATAATTCTTACTGGATTCCATCTCTATTTTTAATAGGATGTTTGTTCTTATGACTGTTTTGAATTTTTTCATATTCTGGTTATGTACTCAGCGTCAGATGTGTAGCTGGAGAAGATGGGCTCCTGCTCTGTGGGCCTCCTCCTCACGCAGATGGTTGTTTCCTTAGGTGTACAGAAGCTTTTTAGTTTTATGAGGCTTGTATATTTTTTTTTCCAAAATGTTGTGGTTTAAAAGTAGAAATCACAGCCATATATCACAATTTGGCTAGAATGTGCTGAAACAAGTTTTAATCAGTGAAGCAACACAGAAGTATTGGTTATGGATACAACTGATTCTGGATAGCATATCAGGACCTACATAGCTAAGCCTTTCTGTTGAGAGAACGCAGGACATTCCAAGAGCCATTGTAGGAATTGTTGTATTAATTGCCATCATTTTATTAATGATTAATGACTTAGTGGTGCGGTATATGCACAGAGCCACTTCATTTAATGGACCCTCGTTTGACTTTTCTGCACACTTGATCCTGTGCCCAGCACTGCCTTTCTCACTAGGTGGAGATAGATACACTAGAGCTATTTTTTTGTTCCTTAATTGGCTTTTGTATTTTGGCTGATTTGACATTGTTTCTCTCATACTTGCTTTATGCTGCTCAATATGTTGTATGGGTTTGAAAAGTTACTATTTTAGATATTCTGGTGTAATGTCTTCGTGTCTTTATGTTTTCAAATAGTCTTTGTTTGTCATGGCTTTTAATCAATGAACACTTGAAATTTGGAATATTCTATGCTTTGTTCCATAGTCCTCCAAATTACTGGATTTACCAGGATTTATGAATGATGCTAAAGCAACAGCACCACAATTCTATGCAAATTCATTCTCTATAACAAGTTATAAAATTAAAGGAAATAAATCAATTTTACATTTTTGTTTACATCTATTGCTTTTCAAACTCGGTGCTGTCAAAATGCTCAAAATTCTTTTTATTCTTGACACTCAAATAATTCTATTAATTAAACTTTTTGAATAGAAATTCCCAACAAGAGACTCCATAAGACATAGTAATAATTAACCTCACAGGGACCAGTACTCTTGCTTTTTAGGAATAAAACCTTCACAAACCCTTTTCTACCTCTCTTCTACAAAAAGGAGGTCTTTCACATTTCAAATATTGTTTTTGTGCTGTGGCTACACATGGCAAATTAATTTGGCTTTTATAATGAGGTGGAATGTTTCAAACCTAAATTAACACCTTTGGCTTTACTCTGTGAGAAGACCTCCTCATTACTCTCTGCTAACTTAATGGCCCTGCTATTCTATGAACCAAAATAGTTAATGTAATCTGACATTTATGACTTCCACATAATATCAACTGCTAAAGTTTGAAAAAAGGTTTCTGTTCAGGAAAAAAAAACTCAAACTAATAAGCATGCACTCAATATTAAAATCGGGTCAGAGATCTTTTCCACTTTCATTATATATAATTTATGCCACTTGAATGTAGTTTAATAAGGTCATAAAAATGCCAGTTGTGGTATCTCATAATACTTTTTATAAACTGGTTTTACAGTCTCCCCTTTGTTCCAAAGTTCAAAGTGACAATTGAAAGGCACAGGTTGTTTTGGGGTTCTTGAAGTTTCTCCTCCATAAAGTAGTGGATGCTCAATCTATAAATTATTCATGTACATATAAAATACAGCTTTAAAAAATTATGTACTATCTACTTAGAGATAGGAAGAAAATTATGCTCTTCACTTATAAGATATATTTTTTTCAAATGTAAAACCATTTCCCCAAATCTTGGAAATAACTGAAAGACATTTTTTTCTTTCTTATACATTTACATCTATGTTGATGTTTTTTAGTTAAGAGGGAAAAAACAGCATTGAAGAGAGCCTAGTTTTATATTATTCTTTTGGCCCTATATGTTTGTTCAGATGAAATGAAAGGTTTCCAACACTTCCTCCTCACTTGGTCACCTTAAGACAATACTCCAAGTTTCTCTCACAATGATGGCATTGTCAGCTCTCCATGACTTCATTCACTAGCTGACCACTGCCTGGTTTCCTGGCTGAGGTAAATAGGGCTTTGCAAGCACTTCCCTGAAGTCATTTCAGAGAAGATAAATTAAATAATGATTGCAATGTAATATTGTGATCGTGCTAAAATATTTCCTTCAGGTCTCAACTTTGAGCACAAGTTTCCAATAATATATAATTTTTCATTTGCTAGCTCAAACTTTTGGTTTTATTAAATTCTACAGCTGTGCTCAGTATTTATGCATTTGGTGACCAACCTTGATATATTATAATAATACAGAGCCAAGGCATTTATATAAGAGCTCAGAAAGTTTTAAAAATCATGGATATTTGACAGGATTTGCTTAAAACACCGACTAAACTATAGCCTGAGTGAGTGTCTCAGTTTAGGAGCCAATATGGAAATTGGTATCTATGCTGCTTGCTCATGGATTTATTTTTATTGTCAGTTAAAATAATTAGGAAGACCGTTAAAGGAAGTTGCTAATCAGTGCTCAACTACTGCACACAGATGTTAGTGAATTGGTCATTGGCTAGAATTCCTTAATTGTTACCGCATTCTACTCACAATAACAGCAACAACAAAAGAACCCAGTATTCTATTGCTTTTGTCTGGGGGTTGGGGAGGGGAAGCATGAGTTACTGTCAAATATCTGAGTTCTGACACTTAACAGGTTGTATGATCCTGGGCATGGTTCTTACACTGAGTTTTTATCTTCTCACTTGGGTAATAAGAGTATGGCATCCAGAAAAATGAAAACCAAAAAAAAAAAAAGACAGAATGAAAACTAGAATCTATAGCATTAAAATAAGCAACACAATTATTAGAGAGACATGCTTGTGCCATATGGAGGAAGCCATGGAGGAAGTTAAAGTTTTTGTTTTCTGGAATGTTCAATAAAGATGCTGGCTTCTCAAGTCAGATACTACTGTCTATTGGATATACTGATGCTAGGACGCACCTGGACCATTAAGGCCAAGGTGACTGAAGGTAATTATCAGGAAATTAGTAGAATATTTGGATAATGGGGAAGCAATGTTGTCTGGGCAGGGCAGTGACAATCATAGAAAAAGTTGCTTTCTTGTAGCTCCCTGGTAAGATCAAGATCGAGGTATAAACAGCACATAATGACTGGATAGATTTAGGGTATGAATGTCTCTCTCTCTCTCTCTCTCTCTCTCTCTCTCTCTCTCTCTCTCTCT
>JADRCD010192440.1:11963-33938 GCA_019843815.1 Montemys delectorum
TCTCTCTCTCTCTCTCTCTCTCTCTCTCTCTCTCTCTCTCTCTCTCTTCCACACATACACACACACACACACACACACACACACACACACACACATCTTTGATTTGTAGCCATTGCCCTTCAGCTGGCATTGAAGATACAATCCTAATGTGTTGCATCTGAAAGACAAATACATACTGTTACTAATTTCCTGTAAACGTTTGGTTGGGAAGATCCTTTCAATTTATAGTCATCAGCTGGCTTCCTGGTGGGAAGTGAAAAAGAAACGTAGTACAAATCCACGAGCTAACACGCATTGAATTATAAGATGAAGTCAATCCTAAGTTACATAGAATGAAAGTTCAGATTGAAATACAAACCATTTTGATTGCAAATGGCATGATTGGAAGGGAACATTCACTGCATCCTTCAACATTTTCATATCATTTTAAATATGCCTTTTTTCTTTTTTCAATAACTTCTATACTTGAAGGAATCACAATACTGATTATTTTAATTTTTCATTTTCATTCTTCCCCACATCTCTCACCATAACTCTTCTGATATGGGAATGGGAAATGACATGGGGAGGATATTATGATTTTGTGGGCAGAACTCCCATTTCCCCTGTATCTCCAACATCCCTCCTCTAATGCTGCTAAATGGCATCTCCTTTCACACAGTTGTTTATCCAAGAAACCCATGGTTATGTTTGATATTTACCCCTTCTAACAGATGGGAACCTGGGGTTGATTCAACTCAGTGCCACTCAGCTGCTGTTTCAATCTTCTCAGCCTCAGGAAGTCTTCTACATGTGAGTCTCGCATTGCACAACCTTGTTGATTTGGTAGGCATCATTCTTAGAATGGTTTTCAGACATTATGCTCCTAGGTAGAAGGTCATTTAAGGCTCAACCATGGCAGTAATATTAGAGGCTTTTGACATTTTACTTTGTGACTTTCCGAACAATTGAAATATACAACCATTAGAAAGAGAATCATTTGGTAAATAGGGTGAGAGGAAAATTGAGAAATTATTGAAACTACTGGATAGGCCATATCATAGTAAAGGCAAATTTGCAGTCCATTTGCATTGTATTGTTACAAGGTAAACAGATGGAGGTCTTGAATGTGCTATCAACTCTGTGAGTTCATATGTATATTAGTTCTCTCGTGTTTGGACAATGCTGTTTCAATTGGAGCTTCTTCTACCTCTGGCTCTTACAATCTTTCCTTTTCTTCTTCCACATAGATTTCTGAGCCATGAGGGGAAGTGTTTGATAAAGACATCTCATCTACGGAAGAATGTTCCAAAGTTTCACAATCTCAGCACATTGTCTAGTTATGGGTGTCTATATTAACATCTACTGCAAAAAGAACCCTCTGATGTGGGTTAAGTGGTGCACTGATCTATGGATATAGCAATATACCATTAGAGTCATTTTATTGTTATGTTCCTTGAGCAGAATAATAATAATAGTTTTTTCCCCTAGGTCTCATCGCTTATCCAGTCTCAGATTCTTGGCTACTTTATAGTGTCAAATATGGGTTCCATCTCATGGAGTGGACCTTAAATATAATTTTTAAAGGCAATTGGTGACTTCCATAATGTTAGTACCACTATTACCTCAGTACATCTTGCAAAATCTTAGCACTGGGAAAGGGGAAAGAAAAAAAGGGGAAGGGGACTCAAAACCCCATTCCTAATCAAGAAGCTATTAGTAACTGACATTTGTTAAGAAAGGGGAAATCATTTTTCTCCACTAAAATGTCACTGGGTGAATCAACTACACTTCAGAAGGCCTCATGCTCAGGAGTAGTTAGCCAACACAATGCAGATTCCAGTGTGTGTGTGTGTGTGTGTGTGTGTGTGTGTGTGTGTGTGTGTGTATGCAAGTGCATGTGCTTCTTGTTTTGTTTTGGTATTTTTCAGTCTCATTTGGTGCTTTATTTTGACTTCTTAGTTTTGTTATTTTGTTTTGGGGGGGGAAGGAGGAGGAAGAGAAGGAAGGAAGGAACATAAGATTAGATAAGAAAGAAGGTGGAATTAGGGTGGAGTTGGAGGAGAGGAAGGACTTGATCAAATATATTGTATGAGAAGAATTTAAGTAAAATTTAAAAGAAAGCCCTTTAGTGACCAACGAAATACCTTCAGGCTGCTTTCTGTGAAGACTTCATGCTCACTACAGCATCTTCAGGGAGTATAAGACTCTCGACACAGCTTCAACAAGAATTTCTCAATCGCTTGTTCAAGATTCATAGTGTCAGCCTTCAATGTTGTATGCTTAGGTCTTTTCTTTGGTCATTTTGAGTTCTTAATGAATTAATACTGTTGGTAGTACATTGGATATTGAAATCATGGGCTCTCTCACTATTAGGATATTACAGTAGTAAAGGCAAAAATTTTGAGGAGGATTCAAGAGATCCACCCTAGGAAGTGAAACCTTGACCAAACTAAGTTTATTTCTCTATGCTTCTTGGAGTTTTCTCCATTTAATCTGAGAGCTTCATGGATGGGGAGAGAGATAGAAACCTAGTGTAGGGAGACAGAATGAAGAAGGAGACTTGAAAAAAGAATTTAACTGGAGAAGATCTAAAAGACTAAAGAACAAGGAAGGGAATAAGAGATACTTAGGGGAAATGATCACATATAATTCAGTTAAGGTTTGGAGAGCAGTACCCCTAAATTTAAATAGCTGTAAACAAACCCAAGATTTGACTATTTCCAAGTTAATTTTGAACAGAATATTTAATGTTTCAGAGCATTAGTTTATTCTGTAAAATGGAGGAATATCCCATTGATTAAATAGTAAATAGTGTAATTAAATAATATATTTTAGTAGGTTAAGTGGTTAGGAATGAAGTCTTTTTTAAAATTTTTTTATTTTTATTTTTATTTTTATTTTTTATTTTTATTTTTTTATATATTTTTTATTTTTTAACTTTTATTAGATTATGATGAGAAAAGTTATATGATTTCAATTTATCTGAATTTGTTAACATTTAAAAACATATTTTCAGTAAATAGAATTAAATCACATTCTTGTTTCCCTTTTGTACCCCCACTCCTCCCAGAGACTCCTCTTCAATACCTACAATATCTTTTTTGTCATATTCCTTAAAATGTATAAAATATTATAACAACAAAAATAAGTATTATAAAAGTTGTTTGATATAAAACAACAATCAATTTAACAGTCTTATGTAGATGCTCATCTACAGCAATAGTGAAAATATATTTTTCTCAATATAAATTTTAAATAACTCCAAACATATTAACAGTATACTTCAAAATAATACATCACTACTGGTATTTTCCTAAATGAACATAAATATGTAAAGTCTTTTTGTTAGTTTTGTATTTAGTAGAGTTTAAAATCTTGGCTCTTACTGTGATATAAGTCCAAAATAAGAACAATTTTTAGACATTGGATTTCATTGTAATAAGGCTATACTTCAATGACCCTCACATCACCAAAGGATTTTACCTCCATCGTAGCTAAGCTGAAAGTTGATAGTTCTGCTGCACCAAGAAATGAATTGTAGGCATACAATTCATTTTGGATTTTTGGATACAGACTTCCTGCTATGGTCAAAGCTATTTGACAATATCTTTCCACAAATCCAGCCCTACAAAGGATAATAGATGGAAAACATCAACATAAGGAGCAAAACTACACCCCAGAAGAAGCAAGAAGGTAATCTTTCAACAAATCCACACAAACCTAATTCCACCTCTTACAACAAAAACAACAGGAATGTGACAATTACTTTTTCTTAATATATTAATATTACCAATATGTCCTAATCAATTGAAATCCAATAATATGAGGAATTAGAAATTTGTTGATTGTCATCCAATGGTCCCTCTAATTTGGTAATTGGAGAAATAGGTCCAACATTGTACAATGTTTATACACTTTCAGCTTGTTTGTTTGTGATAGTGTCTTGCTGTGTACAACACAAGGGTCTTGAAATCTTGTTTCTCCTATCTCAGTCTCTCTATTAGTAGTATTGTTTATTTCATGTCTTTATACTATACTATGGTTTTCAGAACAGCTTATATATTTCAAAAGTATTTATATACCCAAAAGAAAAATAGACAATTAAATTGGGAAGGGGCTTATAAGAGAACAACAAAGATTGAGACTGAATGCTTTGCCTGATGTTTGTAACTCTTGTATCAAGTTTGAAGAAGAGGACTTTATAAGTTACTCTTTTTTTGAGATGAATGCTTTTCCAGATTATCACAGCTAATGAACCAAATTCTTACCCTCACCCAATGTCCATGCCACCCTCCAAGCAGAACCATTGTTCATTGAAACAGTTGGTGAATGATTTTATGGATAGACCATCTTAATACACACACCATTTCTTAAATGAATGTAACCTGTTCTCTGTGGGCTGAGAATAAAGTCAATCAAGGAATGAAGTCTTAATAATTTGTAAACATTGTTGCTTCCAAGCAGATTACATGCTTCTAATTTGGTAAATGAAAGTTCTCCTTCCCCAGCAGCTACACTAGCTTCTCTTCCCACACTGAACTCTTTCTTCCAGTCATGTCATTCCCTTTAAGCAACAAAACATTTATTATTTGAATCTTTCAAAACCCAGCCCGAGAACTTTGAGATACTTTTTGGAATCCCACAAACTATCAGAGGCTCTAAAGGCAAATATTTTCATGCAGCCAGTAAAGACTTGGCTAAGTCCTGTGATAACCATTTCAAATAACAAAAGAAAAGAAAATTGGAATAAAGACAAAGAAAAAGAAAAGGGAAAATGGGAAGGTTATTGTTCCAATCATGAAAGAATGGCAGATAAAGTTATCTAATCTGTCTTTCACCCTTATAAAAAATATTCATACAAAGTCCATCTTAGTGAGATAACTCTAATTCTTGTCTTTAAGAGATTCCCAATTATTTGAAGTAAAACTGGAAGTAGACAGAAAAGAAAGTTACCTAAACCATCTGAGCTTGAATTTGAAAAGCCATCCTGAGCGCCCATCTGTGCACGATGTTTTCCAGCAACAGATTCATAAAAATCTCCACTTGATGGCTCCTAAAGATAAAAGAACATTTATTTATATCTGCTATGACTAACTGTAAAGAACCTACTTATTTAAGAATGTTTATTGGATAATTGTTTGTTTATAGTCCATCATAGCAAAAGGGAATCTCATGTCTTCATTTATGATTTAGGAATTGAAAGGACTTCAGTGGAAATTTTGAAATAACAAAGTGTCTCTTGTCAAGTCAGAAGAACATCAAGTTCTCATCACTGGGTGACAATGGATAATCCATTTTCAACTTAAATTTCATCTTATATTCTTTGTGCATTAAACAACTAAAATAGCCATGTCTGGTATAAGAGAAATTAACTAGGGTCTCATAGGCTTAAGAACTAGTAGTAGATGGGTTAGTCTCCCTGTGAAGATGGCCAAGTTTCCTCTACCTCTGCCCATATGTGCCATCCCACTCTTGGAGGGGTGAGGATGATTCCTTTGCATCTGCTTTGGCCTCGATTAACGTCATGCGACAGAAGTGACTCTATCCTGTTACCTGACCTACATTCTATATGGCTTGGTAACTTTGACTTTTTCTTCTTGGAAGCTTGCCTCCTTCTAGGAAATTTGGGTGCCTCATGAGTAAAGAAGATCAAGAGATGCCCAGAAGAAAAGAAAGAAATAAGTATGCCTGATAACCAGTTTTAAAGACCCAGACATTTGAGGGAGGCATTCTGCCTTGTACTCACGTGAGTTCCAAATGCCCACTGGCATAGTTAACCTTAGCTGCATGAGCTTTGCGAGCTCTACTCAGCCACCCACAGAGGGGAAGACTTTTGTTCTGTTCTGCTCTGTTTTAAGCATGAATTCTCCTGTGACTGGCTGTATATCAAATAAACAATGAATATATTTCTTATTGTCAGGTCCCAAGCAGGGTATTCTCTGGAAACTGAGTTTTGCAAGTTGCATTCTTTAGTGTGACGGTTCCAGTAATAGGAACTCTCAATAATCCTGGGTTATTTTCCACAGGAAGAATTATTTTTATTAAGTTGTGATAGCTTTCTTATCAACACGACTTTAAGTTCTCATCGCTATGTTTTTTGCTATAACAATTTCTTGTGGCTAAAAATTCCAGATGAGAATACTGACTGGGTCAATCCACGTCAAGTTCTAACACAGAACACTTAGGTCTGTTGGTCACTAGCTGTCCCAGGGAGTCTGAGTCTTCAAGTTCTTTCCTTGGTCTTCTGGACACCGTAGGCAATCTGGGTGAGAAAATATACAGCCTTTTATTGTAAATTCCTCCTACGAAATACAACACACGTACGCACATACTACACACACACACACACACACACACACACACACACACACACACACACGCACACACACACACACACACACATCACAGGTTGGCAGAGATCAAGAATACAGCTTAGCTTACCCTGATCTGTACCTTATGATCCTTAGTAACTTTTAAAAAATTTTTCAGCTACAACGAAAATATTTTCTTTGAATAATTTGAGATTCCATCCATGTAAAATGCTTAAGAGATATTTAAATATATATATATATATATATATATATATATATATATATATATTCTCTTATTTTGTGTGTATGTGTGGGTCTCTGAATGTACGCATGTACACTGTGTGCATCCGTAGCACATGGACATCAGAAAAAGGCATCAGATCTTCTGGAACTGTAGTTATAGATGGTTGTGAGCCATCATGTGGGGTAGGAACCAAGCACGGGGCCTCTAAAGAGCAGCAAGTACTCTTTTCCACTGACCTGTATCTCTAGATGCTCTTTTTCTCTCTCCTTTTTCTTTCAAAATATTATTTTTACTTAGGTCTATGTGTTTGTTTCTCCTTGTGAGTATGTGCAGGTGAGTGCAGTTACATGAAGAGGTCAGAAGAGGGCATTGGACCCCTTAGAGCTGGTGTCAGAGGTGACCATGGGCAACTCTACTGGGTTCTGGGAACCAAACTCAGGGTCCTCAGTAAAATCAGTAAGTGCTATTAACTCCTGATTCACTGCTTCAGCTTCTAAGATTTTTTTTCTCATTCTTGGGCTTTGTCTATGGTAAGACATTCTGCTTGGCTCAGAGAACATAAACATCTTTGCAGGTTTTACAAATTTTCATAGGGTGAATCCATTATTTCCTATCTCCTACTCATCACTGGATCACTTGAATGTTTTATAACATAGTTTGAAAATGAAATGGAGTAGAGATAGAAGAAGCTGTGATTGGGATGTATTGTATAAGTGAAGAATAAGTAAGAATAAAATAATAAAATGGAAATTCTTCACTGGACTCACAGATATTCTAGATACCTCTCTTTCTCTGCCAAACTTCTGACACGTTTGTTTCCTAACATGCTCCCTGTTAGGACTCTGCCTACAGAGTCCTTGTTTTTTGTTTTTTGTTTTTAAGAACATTTTCCTTTGCCTAATATTATGTACCATAGTACCCTTCCCTTCCAAGATCCTATGTCAATCCCTAACCTCTAATGTGACAAAGAAGTTTGGTTACTTGAAAGGTACCTAGGGTTAGATGCGGTCATGAGACTGTGGGGGTCTCAGGTGGGATCAATGTTTTTGAAGACAAGGTACCACAGAGTTTACTCTTCATCTTGTACAACCAAAGCAGAAGTCACTGTAGCATAAATCAATTATGTGTCTGCTTACATCCCGAGAGAAGAAGTCTCACAATGAAACCTCTCTTTCTAGGACGTTGGTTTTAGTTGTCTCCGTCTTCATCATCACAAGGAAAAGGCATCTCTATCACTTAAGCCACACAGCCTGTCACTATGTGCATCCTGAGCTCGATCCAGCATGCTTTCCTGCCCTTCTGGTACCATCTCCTCTTGCTAATTGAAAAGGCTGGTGAGCTTTCGAGTCTACTCTAGAACATTTTTTCCTACCATGTGCTTGGCTTTTACAAGCTTCACTCCTCTATCCTGGTTTTTATGTGTCAGTCATGTGAGTCATGACTATCTGGAGCACTATCCAGGTAGGGCACCAAGCCATGGAAGGTAGAGCTTCCTAAAGATCCACATGCTGAAGGTCTGGTCGCTAGGTTGGTGCTGCTGGGAACTGGGGGAATCTTTAGGAGTCTGGGCCTTCTGGCAGGTCTTTAGTTCACTGGGGTGAGTCTTCAGGGGTGGTTTGTACGTGACCTTTTGGTATTTCTTGTGTGATCTCTTGAGTCCTTATAGGAGAACTGCTGTTAGAAGGAGCAAGCCCAGCCTGACTTGCTCTTTCTCTCCACTTCATTTCAGATTGACTGCCTGTTGGCACACACAATCACCACCATGGTATGCTACTATCCTCTAACCTTCCCCGAGATCAAGCTATCTGCCCTACCAGATTTTGAGTTTTTAAGTTTCTAGAGCTGTGAAGTACACAATCCTTTCCCTATTATAGATCAGCTTCCTTGAGTGTTTCAGTATAGTGAGGTACAGATGATGAATGCGGAAGCCTGGTGTTACTGAACAGACTGCTCGTATGTGTGTGGGAGCAGGTGTATGTGTGGTTGGAGGTTCATATGTGTGTTCATGCACAGGGTGGATGAGGTTGACATTGTGTCTTACTTACCTTATTCACTGAGGCCAAATCTTTTGAGTGCACCCCGAACATAGCTACACAGATAGTTTAGCTAGCCAGCTAGCTAGACAAGGGATCCATGGAATTTCAGGTAGACCACCATGCCCTCCTGGCTTTTATGTGGATCCTGTGGGTAGTCCTTGCACATCTGTGCCAAGTATTTTAATGTACAAGACATTGTCTCAGTCCAAATACAGGAAATTTCTAGGAGTAATCTGGAAGTGTTATGATAGCATGCAAACATGTATTTTTCATATTTCAGTCAAATGGCCCCACCTAACTTTAAATAAAGCTAGAAAATGCAGTTGATTGGTGTGCACAAGAAAGGCAGACACATGGATGTTTCTGGTGACAAGCTTACTTTCATAGCACATCTTGTCATTACGGTATTCAAAAAAAGATATCATTTCTCTTCCTCCATCACCAGCAACTACCTTGTCACACCAAACACACAGCAATCATTTTCCAGAGAGGCACTTTGTCTACTGGCCTCTGACATCCAGTTTACTTTCTCAGTAGACCAAGTCATCATACATCATACATGAATGTGTGCATCATTTGCTTCCATTTCACTCAGCTTTGGCTCTTTCTCTTTGGAGTGTCCAAGGAATCATATCGAGTCTGTCCCTGCCCCACCTCAACTCCTCACACTTCCTGTTGCTGTCCCTTACTAAAGCTGCTTCTACACAGGGCCACAAAGTCACCCTTTCTCTCTTCTGAAATGTTTTCTTTCTTTTTCATCTTTCTTAGTATAACCTGAGTACTTTATTTCAAACCTTAGTTCCAGTATTGCTTCCCTGAGGATGCTGTCTTCCTTTGCCTCATCTTTACACCTTCTAGTAAGATTCTGGTAGTGTGTGTGTGTGTGTGTGTGTGTGTGTGTGTGTGATATCCATCACTATCATGCATTAAAGGATATTTGTCCTTTATCTGTCCTTCTCACTGTACTACCCTCTCTATAAGGATGGGAGATATGTGTCACACCAACATATCCAGTGTCTTGCAGCTAACAGTTGTGTTATATTGGAACCTGACACTTTTGCTCAGGATAAATTCCTTTTAAATTTTCAAGATTCTCATAGGCTTGGCGGTCAAACAATTAGGGTATAATTAGGGTAGAAGCTGGGAGTACGGCTTAGGCAGGAAAGTATCTGACATACATAGTAAGCATAGTGACCTGAATTTGAATCTTCAGCGTCAGTGTAAAAGATAGGCTCAGCTATGTGCATCTGGAACCCAGAACCCGAGTGCTGGCTAGGACAGAGGCAGGGAGGATCCTGGAGTTTACTAGCCAGCTAACTTGACCAAATCACCAAGTTTCACGACTTTTTAGAGACTTTGTCTCAAAGAACAAGGCAAAGAAAGCTTGAGGAAGAAACTTTGATGTCTATATTTAGTATCCACTCCCACAAGCACTCAGATTCATGCATACCAGCGTGCACAAGCACACACATCATGACACGCAAATTCTATAAATGTACAATTAAATAAGCTATATTTCAAAACAAAAGCAATACATACAGAAAGGTTATCTTTCCTTATTGTTCCACCAAATTTTGTTATTCATGGCCTTGAGTTCCCGTTTATTGCACCTATGGGTAGAAACAGCATGTAATGCTGTATCTCATGTACCTCATCCTAACGTTCAATAACTTTATGATTTTATCTTGAACATGTGGTAACAACTTAGATTACAAAAATGAATAAATGCTACCCACTAAAGCTCTCTTCTGCTTTATCTCACAACAGGACTTTCTAGCTGTATGTGGCATTGAGGGGAAGGGGGAAAGGTAAAAAAATATACTACTATTGTAATCTCCTCCATTGGCTTTACATAAGCGTGCAGGCTTCCTGTAACCTCACTGTTCACCTTGGTGCTTCCTTTGGATGCCTTTAATTTATTCTGGAAGTGCAGGCACAGTTTCCACCTTTGCCTGATTCGCACAAATCATTGCTTCTCCATCCATTTTGTGCATCTCCCACCCCTGCCTCAGCATCTGAAGGTAATTATGAGAGTGTTTCCCAAGCACTCTGTTCTGTATAAACTTCCCCACTTACTTCCACTAGTCTATCATAAGTAACAAAAATTGATGAGGAAACAAGATCCCATGCGATACTAAATATTTTGGTTATGTTTGTCTCCTTATCAGTTTCAGAGCAAATAAGTAATTCTTCAAAACCTCCATGCTCATTCCAAATATTTTCTAACGTTGTGGGAGATTCATGGTAGTGAAGTTAGAACTGTTGGATCTTCAATTCAGCAGCATTTCCTACACACAGTAGCACAGGTTCTTTCCTTTCTGGGATTTAAATTAGCCTAATTTACCTGGCTCATTTTGACCACCAGCGAGTAATTGCATTGTGCCATTTCATGCCTCCACTGCTCAGGAAGCATGATGGATCTTTACACATACCAACTATCCAGCTGATGTTTGCTGATACAGGGCCACTCTTTCTTCCATAGGTATTTCTGAGAGCATTTTCCTAGCATCTGGAAAATAGTACACATTTATATTTTTCTTGGCTATTAAGTTGTTACATTTGGGAAAAGTTTAAGAAATTTGAGTAAGCATTAGGCAACTGATCTTAGATTAAAAATAGCTAAAATTCATGAAACTTAAATTTGTTTACATATTTTTACATTGGAACTAGTTTTGTGGTGAGACCTATTTGTAAGATCACATTTATTTATTTATTTATCTATTTATTTATTTATGCTATTAAGAGTTAAATAACGTTCATGCTATACTTTCATTTCTGTAGCTGTGTTTTGTTTTTTTTTTTCTTATTTTGTTTTTATTGCTTCAAAAAATCTTGGGGGAAACTGGTTTATTTTATCTGAATATTCCAGGCTACAGTTGATTATTTTATGGAAGTCAAGACAGCCCCTGATGTCTTGAAGGTGAAGCACTGGTTCCATCAGACTCACAGTCAGGAGCATAGGGAGAATGAATGCATCCTTAGTGTTCAGCTGGCTTTCTTTGTTACACAGCTTAGGGCCACAAACCAGGGAAATGTGCCGCCCACATTCAGCCTAGGTCTTCCCACATTCTTTGAGGCAATCATGACAATCCCCTACAGAAATACCACTGGACCAATCTGGTCTAGACCATGCCTCTTTGAGACTCTCTTCCTAGGTAATTTCAGGTTGTGTCAAGTTGACAATTAAAACTATCACAGTTCAGTGAACGTCATCAGTTTTTCATGGTGTTTTGGTCCTTTGGCTTAGTTCACCACTGGAATGTAGAAGATGAAAGGAATCACTCACATTGCAAGGATCTAGAAAACCCTCTGACATCATTAAATTCAATGTGTTAAAGGGTAAGTTGTATGACCTGTGAACTATATCTCAATAAAACTGTTAATAAAAATACATAAAACAAAAAACAATAAGATGCCTCTTTACAAGATTAACAGCAATAACAAATAGGCTGGTATCTCCTGTTAAGGTCACAGAGCTTTGAAACAAACAGGCTGGTATCTCCTGTTAAGGTCACGGAGCTTTGAAAAGTTGCTGTGCCATGACCACATCCCCATAAAACCATCTAAAACAAGGCCTCTGTGATTCAGAGTGTGGGCCACGCCCTGTCTGGCACATTTTCCGACAGAAGCAAAGAATGATTTGGCATAGACAGACATTCATGCCTATGATGCTGGCTATGGTGTTTATTCTGGTCACTGTCTGCATGGGTGTGGCTGTCTAGTTACACCCAGTCCTGCTGGATTTAGTCATCAGTTGTGATCCTTCATCCAGCTCATTGTGCACACAATAGCCCACAGGGATTGCAGGGTGCCATTTCCCAACATGTCTGTTACCACATGCCAAGGTCAGGCTGGGCCTTGTTAACTCTGCTCTCTACACACATCACAATGCCCTGGGAGCTCTGGGGATCTGCCTTTCTGGTCCCAGGCCTGCTGACCTGGCAGCTCCTGGTCAGAATGAGGCCACAGTGTACTAAGGATAATTACCAGTCTTAGTGAATAATGTCAAACTAGACATTGTAGTGAGATTGAAAATGATCCAGATTCTGACCTGAAAGACTTAGAGGCCTAAAGTAAAAACAGCCCTGGATGGGAGAATTGCCTCCATGAAGAAATCTCAGGCTCGAAGAACAGTGATTTGAGATTAGAATTCCTAAGAATCAGATTGACAAGTTAATGGATTATTGGTTTAAGATGAGTCCATGACTAGGCGGTGAGTGGAGAGCTGCAAAAAGGAAGACTCCAAAATTATTTTAAGATGGAATAACTCCTTCATTTCTTTTGCTGTTCTATAAAACTAAAAGTAAAGACAAAGACTCATAGAAAATCTCAACACCATACCAGTTTCACAATAAAATGTTTTGGGCTGGAAAGATGGCTCAGTGGTGACGAACACTGACTATTCTTCCAGAGGTTCTGAGTTCAATTCCCAGCAACCACATGGTGACTCACAACCATCTGTAATGGGATCCGATGTCCTCTTCTGGTGTGTCTGAAGATATCTACAGTATAATCATATACATAAAATAAATAAATATTATTCTTTAAAAAAATAAATAAAATGTATTAAGGTTTTTTTCAAGAGTTCAAGTAAGAGATGTTTGGTTTTTTTTTTTTTTAATTTCTTTACTTTTCTGTAACTTTGGGGTACACTAAGAAATATTTATCTGCATCATGATGCCTGACATGTTGGGTACAAATGCACTCAATGAGGCATTTTAGTTTCCTGATGGAGGGAGGAGGAACTTCCCAGGGCTTAGGTGTGTGCTTAAGTCTGCTACTTACATTGCTACAGTGTGCAGTTTCCTATGATGGAAATCTACAGTATATTTTCCCTTAACCTTCATATTTTTTATATCTATTGGGATAAAGGAGTCCTAAGATTTTTGATTTGTACCCAGAATGCCCCAAAGGGAAGGGGATGGCAATGTTTCTGACTACAGAAGAGAACTTGTGGTAGAGGCAATAGGCCTGCATCATCTTGTTCCTCCATCCCTCCTCACCTTCATCCATAGTTGGGCCTAATGGTTGGAAATGGTGGGATGAAGTCAGATAGAGGGACTGAGCTGGTGAACAGACTGTGCATCCTGGTCCAAGCCTCGAGTGTGGCCTTAGATCTGGCTGTATGGAAAGAATGGATGTGTTGAGGGAGGGGCTTGTGGGTGAGCAGTCAGGGTAGGTTCTGGTGGACATCTAGAGGCTGGCTGCAAGTATAGGCAGGGTAGCCATACAAGGACAGAGCACTAGATAAGGTACCGTGACTGGACCTGGTGTGTTCTGCGAGTATTTGTGGGAGGAAGAGGAAGGAAGCCTTCCTGGGGTTAGACCCTGAAGAAGGCTATGGATAGAAGGCATAACTTGCTGTAACTGGGCATGTAAAAAGCATGATGAAATTCCTATGCTTCCTCAAAGGGAGTTATCCGTAGAGTATGTTGTGATTTGACCTGTAGGCTAAAATCTTTCTCCATGCTTGGGTCTCAATCCAGAAGATGCTTAAGGTTTACAGTGAGTTAGCACCTCATGAGAGAGGTAAGCTAAAAATGACCATACTCGGCCAAAATCAACTGCAGGATGGTTATTTCAAGACTTGCTCAATTTTAGTGTTTGAAAACCACCCACACCTCTATCATACTGTTAGTATTGACAGGGACCCTATTCTAGAGGGGCTGGCCTTGGAAGGTAGAAAAGTGCCCAGTGAGCTGCTACACAGAGGCTGTCTTAATAAAGGACGTGGAGCAAGGTCTTTGAAAGAGAAGTGTTGACTGCAAAGCATGTGTAGAGGAATTTAAAAAAGAAAACAGGCCCTCTGTGGCTAAATGGTGAGTGATGTTATTTAAGAACTAGAAAGTTAAAAACTGGCATGAGAAACTTTACTCATGTTAATCTATTCATCGGTTAGCTGCAGTTAGAAGTCGGCACAAATACATTTTGGATGGACTGGGAGAAATTTACACAGAAAAGGTGCTATTGTGACTTTGCCAATAAATTGTGTATTTCACCATGTGCTAATGATTTTTTTCCAAAAAAGAATACACTGCGGCCTCAATAAATTTTTATATGTCAAAATAATGAAACTGAACTCTATTTTCTGGTGCCAACTTTCTATAAAATCACTCTTTTAAAAAATATTAATCTCACTGCAGCACGTAGAATTTTACACACAGCTTCAGAATAGGTCTGGCATTATACATCTTTATAAAGTGAAAAGAGCTGGGATAGATTCAGGACCCACATGCCAAGGATTTTATCTACACATTTGAATTCTTACTGTTTTTTTTCTAATATATGCATCATATAGTGACTGATGTGTCCTATATATAATGACATACTCATCAGTATTACTTCTTCATGACATTCTGAATTGTGGACCTTTTTTTTTTATAAGTTTGTGTTGCAGCAAGTAGGTCTATTCTTCATATTTATTTAGGAAAAAATGTAGTATCCCTGACAATCTGCAGAGCTGATAGCATACTATTAACAGGATTCAGCAGAAGTCCTCAGGCTGGTGATTCTGTTCTGGGCATAATGTTCTAGTGAAGAGGTGAGGTGGCCTGGGTTCAAGCCCTGGCTCTGTCCTTTACAAGCAGTGTGACCTTGGGCATTTTAGATAGCCTTCTCATGTCCAGATTTTTTTTTTTCATGTTTGCAACACTAGTGTAAAAATACTTACACCACGGGTTTTTATGAGTCAGTATTTGTGAAGTGTTTTAGGTAGGACACAAAGCAAAGGCACAAGTTCTTGTGACTTTTCTTGTCTCTGGGTATGATGGATGGCTATGTGGAGAAAAGGAAAACGTGCATCCTGGAGGGAGAGGATGAGAATGCAGTTACAGATATTGAAAGAATATGTAAACCTAGTGGTTTACAAATAATTCAAAAGCTTCATGGTCAGGTCTCTTCTGTACAATGATGCTAGGCCATGGATTTTCCATTTCAAGATAATAAGGAACAGAAAAAAGTCTTGGGAGAATTTAAAAGGAGTTCATAAAAAAATAGCTTTGTCTTCAGCCACTTTGCTGAAGACACGTATCAGCTGTAGGGGTTCTCTGGGGGAATTTGGGGGTCTCTTATATATACTATCATATCATTTGCAAATAGTGATACTTTGTCTTCTTCCTTTCCGATTTCTATCCTTTGATCTCTTTTAGTTGTCTTACTGCTCTCACTAGAACCTCAAAGACTGTATTGAAGAGAGAGGGGGGTAGAGAGAGAGAGGTAGAGGTAGAGAGAGAGAGAGAGAGAGAGAGAGAGAGAGAGAGAGAGAGAGAGAGAGAGAGAGGGAGAGAGCAGCCTTGTCTTGTCCTTGATTTTAGTGGAATTGCTTTTAAGTTTCTATCCCTTTAATTTGGTGTTTGCTATTGGCTTTCTGTATATTGCTTTTATTATGTTTATGCATGTGCCTTGTATCCCTGATTTCTCTAAGACTTCTAACAAGAAGGGATATTCAATTTTGACAAAGACTTTTTTAGCATCTAATGAGATAATCATGGGATTTTTTTTTCTTTCTGTTTGTTTATATGGTGGATTATGTTGATGGCTTTTCATAAATTGGATCATCCCTACCTCCCTTGGATGAAGCCTACTTGATCACAGTGGATGATGTTTTTGATGCGTTCCTGGACTTGCTTTGTGAATATTTTATTAAGTATTTTTGCAACAATGTTCATAAGAGAAATTGGTCTGAAATTCTCTTTCTTCTTTGGGTCTTTGTGTGGTTTAGGTATCAGGGTGACTGTGGCCTTATAGAATGAGTTTGGCAGTGTTCCTTTTGTTTCTATTTCTTTTGAATAGTTTGAGGGATACTGGTCTTAGCTCTATTTTTAATATCTGGTAAAATTCTGGACTAAAACTATCTGTCCCTAGCTTTTTGGTTGGAAGACTTTTAATGACTGCTTCTATTTCCTTAAGGATTATAGGGCTGTTTAAATAGTTTGCCTGATCTTGAGTTAACTTTGGTAAGTGGTATCTGTCTAGAAAATCACCGATTTTGTTAAGATTTTCCAATTTTGTAGAGTACAGGCTTTTTAAGGAAGACCTAATGATTCCTTGAATTTCCTCATTGTCAGTCTTTATATCTCTGTTTTCATTTCATGATCTCCCATTCTGATATATCAGTAGGATTAACATAATGAAAATGGCCATCTTACCAAAAGCAATCTACAGATTCAATACAATTCTCCTTAAAATTCTACCAAGTTCTTTATTGACCTTAAAAGACAATTCTTAACTTCACATGGAATAAAAAAACCCAGAGTAACTAAAACAATCCTAAACAACAAAAGAACTTCTGGAGATATCACCATCCCTGACCTCAATGTGTAGTACAGAGCTATTGCAATAAAATCTGCATGGTGTTGGTATAGGAACAGAAAGGTTGCCCAAAGGAGTCAAATCAAAGAACCTGAAATAAACCCACTCCTACAGACATTTGATTTTTGACAAAAAAGGCAAAACCATACAATGGAATAAAGAAATCATCTTCAACAAATGGTGTTGGCTTATCTCAATGTCTGTATATAGAAGAATGCAAATAGAGCCATATTTATCATCTTATACAAAACTCAAGTTCAAGTGGATCAAAGACTTCAGTGTAAAGCCAGATACACTAAATCTAATAGAACGGAAAGTGGGGAATAGCCTTGAAGTCATTGGTACAGGAGACAACTTCCTCAACAGAACACCAATGGCTCAGGTTCTGAAATCAACAACTGATAAATGGAACCTCATGAAATGGAAAAGCTACTGTAAGGTAAAGGACACTGTCAATAAGACAAAACATCAGCCTACAGATTAGGAAAGGATCTTCACCAACACTACATCTGATAGAGGACTAATATCCAAAATATATATAAAAAAACCTCAAGAAATTTGAAACTAGCAATCCAAATAACCCAATTAAATATGGGGTACAGAACTAAACAGAGAATTCTCAATAGATAAATCTCAAATGACCAAGAAGCACTTAAAGAAATGTTCAACGTCCTTAGTCATCAGGGAAATGCATATCAAATGTCTTACAAAGGTCAGAATTCCTAAGATCAAAAACTCAAGTGATGGCACATGCTGACAAGGATGTGGAGCAAGAGGAACACTCCTCCTTTATTGGTGGGAGTGCAAACTTTTAAAACAACTCAGCAGTCAATGTGGTGGTTTCTCAGTAAACTGGGAATTTATCTACCTCAAGATCCAGCTATACCACGCCTGGGGATATGCCACCATACCACAGGGACACTGGCTCAACTATATTCATAGCAGCTTTAGTGATAATACCCAGAAACTGCAAACATCCTTGGTGTTGCTTAACTGAAGAATGAATTTAAAAAATGTGGTATGTCTATACAGTAGAATACTATTCAGCTATTAAAAACAAAGACATCCTGAATTTTGCAGGCAAAAGGATAGACTTGAGAATGTCATCCTGAATGGGGTAACCCAGACCCAAAATGGCATGCATGCTATGTACTTCCTTTTAAGTGGATATACCCATGCTACACTCCACAGATCTAAAGAAGCTAAACAAGAAGGAAGGCTGAAATGAGGATGCTTGAATCTCACTTCAAAGGGGGGATAAAATAGTCATAGGAGGCAGATGAAGGGAGGGAACTTAGTGAGAGAGGGGAATGGGGGTCCTTCAGGATCAGGTGTGGGGATAGAGGACAGATGACCAGGGGGCCAGGAGAAATGAGTGGTAATCCATAGCTGGTGGGATTTGGGGTTGGGGATTGTGGTGCATCTTGAGGATGTGCCAGAGACCTGAGTTGGGGGAGACTCCCAGGAGTCAATGGAGGATGACCTTAGCTGACACTCATAGCAGTAAGGACATGGAACCTTAAGAGGTCACTTCCTATAGCCAGGATGGAGCCCCAGTGGAGGAGTAAGGACCTCCCCTCTCCATCACAAAACTTTCAACCCAAAACTTATCTTGTCTTCAAGAATTGCAGGGACAAAGCTGAAACAGAGACCAAGGGAATGCCCAACCAATAACTGGCTCAACTTAAGACAAATACCAATCCCTGACACTATTAACGATACTCTGTTCTACTTGCAGATAGGAACCTAGTATAACTGTCCTCTGAGAGGCTCCACCCAGCAGCTGACTAAAACAGATGCATAGATCCACAGCCAAACATTGGATGAAGCTCAGGGACTCTTATGGAAGTGTTGGAGGAAGGAGTTAGGTCCCTGAAAGGGACAGAAAGACCAATCGAGTCAACTAACCTTGATCAGTAGGGACTCTCAGAGACTGAACCACCAACCAAGAGCATACATGAGCTGAACCTAGCTCCTTATACTATGTAGCAGATGCACAGCTTGGTCTTCATGTTGGTCTCCCAACAACTGGAGTAGGAGCTGTCCTCGACCCTGTTATCTGCCTGTGAATCCTGTTTCCCTAACTGGGTTGCCAGTCTATCTTCAGTGGGAGAGGGTGTGCCTAGCCCTGCAGAGACTTGATATGCTAGGGTTTGGGGGATACTCAGAGTGGCCTCCAATCTTTCAGAGGAGAAGAAGATGGGGGGTTGAGGTAGGGACTGCATGATGGGGGAATCAGGAGGGGGTTGCAGCTATTAGGATGTAAAGTGAATAAAAATAAAATAGCAAGATATAATGCAGTCTTATTTTTTTTTAAAAAAAGCACCAGAGTTTGTAATATCTGAAGCTGCTTTATTCCTACCATTCTCTCTCTGTCTCTGTCATGTCCTTGACAACCAGCAGGCTCACAACCACATCCACTCTGGGAAGCAGCAGCTGACCAGCTGGAAGACAGAAAGGAAGAGTGGAAGGGAGGGAGAGGGAGAAAAGAAGAGGAGGAGGGAGGACAGAGAAAAGAGGAGGAGGAGGAGAAGGAGTAGGAAGAGGGCACATAAAATATCTCTCAAAGAGTTATCATGGCTGTCTGCCACTCTCTGACCTGTGGTTGGCCACCTCTGCGAATTCTGATGTCAGGGACTTGTCTTTAATCGGGACACATTAATAAAAACAAGTTGGCAACAGTTACTTAACGATGCGTCAGGATAAGCAGGAAACTAACCAAAAATCTGTAAGAAAGCTCAGAGAAATAAGGTGTCTACAAACAGATGTGAAGAATTTAACACTCAAGAATATATTGGTGTGTATCAAGATCAAATATAGATCTTGCCCAGGAAATATCCAAAAAAGCCATCAACTTTTGTATGTGTGTATCTGACTTGACATCTTGCAAAGATAGAAAACAAAAGCTAAGATGGAATTCCAATCCATTATCTAATGTGTCCCCAAATGCAGAGTTGTGACTCCAGGTCATTAATGATTTAATCACTTGTTGGCCAATATTCTTCTGATTACCACACACAAAGGAAGAGTATGTGTGCAGTGGATAGATAGAAGAGTTAAGAAGAGTAAGTGAGCCTTGGGTAAGCCACGTGAACACCAGCTAGGAGACACACCAGAACACAACAATTGTACATGGGGTGTCTTAGTCAGGGTTCTCAAGAGTCACAGAACTTAGTCTTTATATAGTAAAGGAATTTATTGATGACTTACAGTCTGTAGTCCAACTCCCAACAATCAACTCCCAACACAGTCGGCAGCAGCTGTGAATGGAAGCCCAAGGATCCAGCAGTTGCTCAGTCCCACAAGGCAAGCAGGCGAAGAAGAGTCTTCCTTCTTCCAATGTCCTTATATGGGTCTCCAGCAAAAAGTGTGGCTCAGGTTAAAGGTGTGTGCCACCACACCTTTAACCCCAGATGACCTTGCTTGAACTTAGATCTTCCAGTCTTAATCTTCTAGGATTCATAGGAACTATGCCACTATACCTTTTATCCCAGATGATCTTGAACTCATAGAGCTTTCTATCTTAATCCTCTGGGATTCATAGCCACTATTCCTCAAGGTCTCCATGCCAAGATTCAAGTCGGAAACTTATATCTCTCAACCTCCAGATTAGGGCCACAGGTGAGCCTTCTAATTCTGGATTGTAGTTCATTTCAGATATAGTCAAGTTGACAACCAGGAATAGCCACTATATGGGGAATCCCAGAAAAGAGAAAGAAAGAGAATATTTGAAAAAAATAGCGGTTGAAGAAAGTCATTCATTTGATGATACATGTTAATCTACACATCCAAGGAGTTTAATGAATTCAAAGTCAGATAAATGAAGGAGACTGACTCCTGAACACATCCTAGCCTTGGATTTATGAAAGTACAAAATGAAGGGGCATTGCCACAAATATCAAGAGAGGAAAAAGTAAGTCCTTATACTCTAGAGTCCCCAATGAGTCCTCAATGGGTGGTTTCTTCTCAGAAACAAGGAAACCAAAATGTGGTTGGGGGATATTCTCCAACTGCTAAAGGAAAAAAGACTATTAACCAAGGATTTTTGTGTCCACAAAGCACATTTTTTTTTTCAAAAATGTAAAAAGAAATTAAGACAAAAATCATTGCTAGCAGATCAGCTTGCCAAGCAAGATAAAAAGCAATCCTTTGGTTGTGTTGCAAAGGATGATGGGGAGTAACTTGAATCCACTTGAAGAAATAAACAGTATTAAAATAGTTGGCTATAAATAGTTATGAGTAATTACACAGATGTATCTTGTTGTATTTTTTTCTATCTTTCTTAGAAGAGGAAGTGATAATGATCATAAGTCTGTGTTCATGGGTCTATTTCATGTCAAAGTGTAATTTGAATGGATAGTGTTGAATGTCATTGAATATCTGAATGCTAGGATGCTCTTCATCTGACTGTTATATGATATTATATAACAGCAGACTGTTATATAATATTAATCAGAAGAGTAACTACGAGGATGCTCATTTTAAAATACAGCCAAATGGTGGGAAGGGAATAAAGTTAATAAAATTAATAAGCACTGTTTTAGAGAGGGCACAATGAAGAAGAAAATGAAGCACACATTAAAAAGGTAAAGGTAGAAAACAAAACACAAACTGTGGCTGTGACGCCTGCCTTGCTAATTACATTGAATGGAAATCAATGCCTAAAGAAAGGGCGACTACTCTCAATATTACTACAATACTAAAACACACAATGGAATTCTATGCTGCCTGCAAGAGATATGCTTTCAGTTAAAAGACAAAAGCAGGTTGGAAACAGAAGGATAGGAAAGACGTAGATGATGACAGCAATGAATGAGAAGGTGGTTGCAATGGCTAGAGAGTCATTGAGACAAAATACACTGAGACAAAATTACTGTTAGAAGTAGAAAGGCCGCTTTATAATTATAAAAGAAACAATCCTAAGAAGATATGGTGACTAAATATGAACCTAAGAGAAGAGTTCTCCCAATTGTTAAAGCAAAATTGGCAAGACTTTAACGGAGGGTTAGGAAATATGCAGTAACAGTTGGAGATTTAGTGGCCCACTTTCTTTCTTTCTTTCTTTCTTTCTTTCTTTCTTTCTTTCTTTCTT
>JADRCD010192447.1:0-12689 GCA_019843815.1 Montemys delectorum
GAGGAGCCATGTTGTAGAGGTTCTTGGAGGCCTGATGCCTGACACTGTACTGTCTGCCTACTGCAGCAGTTCTAGGTATTTTGTGAGCCCTGAGTAAATTTGTACTAAATAATCAGAGTAGGCCCATAGGGCATTTTTTTTTTTTTTTTGTAAGTATAGAAGACCTCCGCAATAGACATGACTAGCTCTGCAAACTGATAAGGTAATCCTCCTGGCTTGATCACATGGGGACCATGTGGATTTGAGCATATAAAGGGAAAAGAGGATCCCTACAGGAGGAGGAATCAAACCATAAAAGGATCATCCGAAAAGGGAAGTAGGCAATCCAGTTCTGACCTGCTCGAAGTAGTGGCAAGCGATTTCGGAGCAGCCTGAGGGTTCGGCCTACCCCTTGTCCTTCCATCATTCTGAGCTTTGGGGGCATGAATGTTCTTTCTCCTTCAGGCTGGCCACAGAGAGCCTGAGAAAGTGCCTTCTGCTTTGCTCTCCAATCACAGCTCTATTGAGCTGAACCACACGCTGTCTCCCAAAGGCAGAAAGCAGTTTCCATCCTGTGTACTCCGTAATTGAGCAAGAAGGATGTGAAAGGACCCACGAGGCAGCTTAGTGTGGGCACTGACAGAAGCAGCATCCTGGCACAACAGCTCAGCTCTTGGCTCCTCCCAAGAGCCCCAGGGTGTGGTAAAAGAAAAGGTCGTGAGCAAACATCTCAAGGCACAGCTGCTTCTGGGCTAAGGGCTTTGAATTCCAGTGCTTGCAGACCATGTGGTGAGTTTACTTACAACCCCAGGCAGTGAGGGATGCCTGGAAAGATAAGACCATGGACTGAAGTGCCTCATAGAGCACAGCATGGGTGTTTGCTCACGATCACCTTCTCAAGTAATCATCGGAAGCTGCAAAGTCCCACCAGACCAACTGGCGAATTCTAAAACATCCAGGACCTCCAGGAACACAAGACTGATGCCAAGATGCCAGATTACCCTGATTCAGATAAGTAGACTTGCCCAATCATTCTCTAAATGTACTAATAACTTGTAACAAGAGAGGGAGTCGGTGCAAAGAACAAAGCCCACCTCTGAGAGGTCCAGATATACGGAATAGCTGTGGAGGTGATTCTAACACCCCACACCCCTGTAATCTGTCCTGATCTAAGGCATAAACCTCTCTCACTATTCCAGGGTTCACTAATCCTTTCTCTCATAGTCTTTACTAAAAGGAAGCAATGACTCAGGAAATCATCCCCAGCTTAGAGCAGGAGCCTGGTTGCATCAGCAGCTGTGGGAGTACAGAGCATCTTCACCCCCAACTCCTGCTCAGTCTTCCTTCTGGTTGGGCCAGGACAAGCTAAGCAGCAGACCCAGTACGGTGTCTAGAGGTTGAGGAAGAGGAAGAAAGTAGTTGCTGATACCCTGGGTTTCTCAGAAAGTCCTGAAGAAGGAAATGTACAGGATAAGAGGAAAGAGCCTTTGCCAGGAAGTAACTTAATGGGGAGGGATGAAACAAAAGGATCTGGTGCCTGTGTCTGCCACTCCTGTAAAGAATTAGCAGCCCTCTGGGAGGGAGTGTGTTGCTATGGTAAGAAACAAGGCCGTCACCCTGCTCCTAAGAGCACTGGAACTGTGGCACCAGTGAAGTGCAGGACTCAGACCACCCAATGTTGACTTGTGGGGAAAGCGCCAATCATAGTACAGATGATGAGAATCTTGAGAACGGGGAAGCAAGACACCCCAGGTAGTCCTTGTGTCTTACTTGTACCCTGTAGAGACAGGTTGCATAATCTTTCCTGGTTGCCTTAAGGAACAAGCACATGCCTAGTACTGAAGGGGAAACCAAGGCATTAAGTCACTCAGAGGCAATTGAAAATTAACAGGATCTGTACAGAGTGAATGTCATAAAAGTTCCAAATGCAGGCTCAGGCCTTCTGGTGTATTACACAGAAAACGTCTCACAGTAGGGAGGGGTAGGGGGTGGGGCGAGTTGGGTGGTGAGCAAATGGCTTGGAGGGCCAGAGTCATCTTCCTGGTCATCCGAGAGCATCAGGAAATGTCTTTTCCTCAGTCCTTGGGGCCGCTTTTTCATTTCATTTCCTCCTGCTTTATCAGGAGAAACAAGGGACCAGCAATGTCAGAGATCCCAGACCAAAGAAAAGTAACTAGACCTTTGGGCTGAGGCTCAAGAACTCAAACAAAGAGTGTTTTCTCCTTCTCCCCCTTTCAACAGAGGTTCTCACAGACTCCTGCATAATGGAAGGCACCTCGCTTGATCCAGATGCCCTAGAATGGATTATTAGCCTCACTTTTAATTGAGGGAGGAGCCACACTTCTAGGGAAGTCAGAAGTCTGGTTACACTTGTTCCTCCACCAGGAAGCCCCTCCCACAATCACCTGAAGGAAGGAAAGGAGACTTAAGGGAACTTTGATCTGAAAAGCTGTTGTTTGTTCTTTGCTGAACGGTTAGCAGCCCAGGATCATCATAACAGTCTTCCCTGCCAGTGTTTTACATACACACACACACACACACACACACACACACACACACACACACACACCTCTAAGACAAAAAACTGCCTGAGCCAGTGAACCAGAAGGGAAAATCCCCCCAGGAAGCAGGAGGACAACAAGAAAGATAAAAGAGTCGCACCATTATGACCCGACAGGTGCTAAATTTCTGAACAGGTCCATGTAAACTGCCGGCCTTCCTGTTCGTTGACTACAAGGAAGGTCCTCCAGGTACCATTGCTAGCCATACGCTGCTGTGGGAGTGAGGTGGAGAACAACTGACATGTGTCCTCCGGGCCCCAGGAAACAGACCTTGGCCATTCAGCAGCAGATTACCCAGGTGTAGGAAGCCCAAGAAAACCAAGCCAGAACTCTGTTGCAAAAAGAGGGCTTATCTCCTCCCTACATTCTGCTCTAGCAGCCCTCTCCCTGGCATGCAGGGAGAAGAGGCATCTGCCAGAACAACCACGCTGGAGAAGGTGGGTGGCAGAATCGAGAAGGTACAAAGAGCAGAGCCGTCACAAGTCCCTGCAGTTCCGAGAAGGAAGTACAGACCTCAGCTCTTAGGCCTTTTATGTGAGGGGCCACTGATGTCTTCACTTGCAAGTGCAGGAAGGGGTGACTCTCTGGGAATGACTCTTACAGACCTTTTCTTTTCTTTTCAGAAGCACGGGGCTCTATCCGAGCAAACCTGGGGGTGACAGCTCAGCCATAGCACTGGCTAGACATAAACAGCAACAGATGTTTGTTGAATGAATGGACGCATTAATGAATCCTAAGTGACCTTCTTCCAGGTCCCAGTGCTCCAGATACGGAGAAAGGAAACCGATGGCACATCTAATTTCATCCCTTATTATCCACCCTGGACAGGGAAAAGATTCCCATTTTACAGTTCAGAATTCAAGGTCAGGATTGAAGAAACAGCTGAGCTAATCTACCTCGCTGCCCTACCGAAGTTAGTGCTAAGGGCTTGGGGAGACCAGTTTTTGTGGTGCGGTTATCTGCAAGGTATGGAAAAGCTCGCTCCCAAGAATTGAAAAAAATGTCAGCGAAGTAGGGAAGGGAAGCGCTTTCCTGAGGGCTCGAGGGCCTAAGCTCTTTAGCCATAAAGCGGCTGCACCACAAGCTTCCCGGATATAAGGACACGTGGCCCTTGGAGCCCCACAACCTTTGTAGGTTTCTGGCCACCAGGTTCCCCCTTGACCCAGCAGGTCTGTCTGCTCATTGACCTCTACCTGCTCCCTTTGAGCTCACCTGCCTCCTGCCCAGCCCTCCCAGATCCCGCCCAAGCTGCTCCACGTTTCTGACCTCAGTGCCGCACCGAGCCTATAGTCCGAGGGTCCCCACGCCCACTCTCCCCCGCGCGCTATGGCCCGCACTAACCCCGCTGGACGCGTTTCAGTCTCAGGCTGGCTCGGAGGCGGCGGCCGAGCCCATCCATGGCCCCTCCAGTGCCCAGCGCCAGCTCCCACGTCCGCGCCAGCCCCGCCCCCCAAATCCTTGACCTTCTTGGGGCCCTGGAACTTTCACTTTCGCGCGGGAGGCGTAGGGACGGGGTGGGTGGGGCGGGACAGCACACCTTCCGGGCTCCTGCCCAACCCCTGGCGCACCTGGGCTGGTCGCTCTTCTCGGGTCCCCACCCCTACCCCCCTGCGCCTCTAGGCTCAGGGTGCCAGAGGGCGCCCGAGCGTCCATCCGGGAGGGGCGGTACCATCTCACTGTCACCCTCTGTGAAACTTCACTTCGCACTCCATTGGTGCCTAAACAGAACCCTACCTCCAGGGCATGGACTGGAAGATGCACCTCCCGGGTGTTTCCAAACTATCCCGAGGTGTAGACCACACGCCCGCCCTTCCAACCAATTCCTCCATGCCTGCCCGTCCTTGCAACTATTCAGAGACTCTGCCTACTTCCAGATCTTTTTCTCTTCTCTTATCTAGGCACCCCTGAAAAGGGACCGGAGAAGTGGATTATGGTAGTGACCCTGCCTTCCATTCGATTTTCTTAGTCCACAGCTGAACATAATGAATATAATACCTGCCTGGCTGCCATAAAGATTTCTCAATGTCAGAGAGTGGGATTAAAAAACTTTATGTAAACTGTTATGATACAAATGTAAAGGATTCCTATGGTCCGCTTTCTTACTGCTTCCATCCTCCTTCTAACTCCAGAGAACAATGCAGCCATCCACCTGTTCTCCTCTCCTCACCTCCACTGACTTCTAAATAGGCCCAGGTTTTAAACTGCAATTATTAACCAATGACACTGTGATGAGCACCCACTGGGGTTTCTGTGGTACATCCTTTCCTCCTCCCAGGGCAGAACAGGTTATCTGTAAGAGAGGGATAAGCGGAGTCAGCTTGAACCCTCTGTGTTCATCAAGGTCTTAACCTTAGCTTCAGGAGTGAGAGGCAAACCAAAGCAAAAACTCACAAAGATGACTATGATCCACGTCCTCTTCAGTCTCCCCATGCCTCATCTCCAGGAGACTCCACAGTTCTCAGCTCTATAGTTCGGAAGGATTTGGACAATCTGCCCTTGCATTAAACTGACCACTCTGAACAGACAGATGTTCTATGAGTTGCCTTTAGTTTAGGTGCAAGCAACTTGTACCTAATTTTAATTATATAGTTTAGTTTTGTTTCTCATTCTCTGGATTGTTGCATGAAATAACATGAAAGGACATGGCTGTCTCCAAGTGCCTTGTCCTATGAGATCTGCAGCCTCTCTATCTTTCATAAGAGAAGGAGCTGCTCAAGAAAACGTTGTCCAACTTGTTGATGCTCTTGTGCTCTTGTGTCTTAATTGGTCCAATCTAATTTACAGTGTTCCCAAATAGATCTTTCTTTCTTAAAAAACAAACAAACAAACAAACAAAACAAAACAAAAAAACCAAACCAAAACAAAACAAAAACCCCCCAGATGATTAAGAATTCATGTGTACCAAGAAGACAAGGACAAGAAGATTAATAGAAACTGTTGAACAAGCCTTAATGTGGAAATGAGCTCACAGGTTCATTAACACAAATAGCTTTGTCTGTTTCAAGCTTTATATGGGTTTGAAGGTAACTCATAGGATGGATAATCGGGATAGTACATCTTTTAGGGAGGAAGGAGAAAATAATAGCTGGGGAATACCATGAGACCTCTGGTGGGGTTTTGGGGTTGACCATGTCTATGCCTAATCTGAGGGTAGGAATATTCACTTAGGTGGTCATTCTTTGCACTAAAAATTTAAGAACTTTGCATAGTTGTATGAGACTTTCACTTAGAGTAATGTCAGGATGTCAGTTAATGACAGCAGTGAAAATGGAGGTGGAAAGGGGGCAAGAATGAAATGAAAAATTATTTAAATATGAGGAAGTAAAACCTACATTTCTGAGAAGTATGAATAACAGCAGAAGAAAAGTTCATTTTTCTAGAATTGAAGGGATGTTTGTGTTTAACATGGTGGGTTCTTTGAGAAAGACAAGAAAGCATTTGTGGACAGATAGGAATGTCTCTTTCCCCCTTGTAACAAGTCCGCTTCTCCCCATATATTCCTGTTTCTACTTTAATGGATTTTTTAAGTTAGTTTTTGCATGTGAGAAAGAAAATGTGGTATTTACCTTTCTAAGTCTGGTTATTTTACTTAATATGGTGAGCTCCAGAGCATTCATCTTCTTGACTATGCCATAATTTTTCTCTTCTTCATAGTTGAATAATACTTCAATGCGTATATGCCATACTTTTTATCCATTCATACAATGGATGGGTACCTAGGCTGACTCCATAAGTTGGATATTTTATACAGTCAAGCAATGGGCATGGGTGTATAAATATCCCCAAGGCTTCATGTCCTGAGAAGTGGGAAAGAAGAAACTGTCAGCTGGAAGCTTTTGCCAGTAGGCAAGCAAGAATTCCAGCCCAATTACCAAATGCCTAAGGCCATCTCCCTCCCAGCCACAATCCTGCAGATTTTCTAGGAGAAAAAAGGAGTCTAAGTAACCTTTTGAGAAGTAGTTTAAGAGTCAATAAGGTTCTCTCTCTGTCTCTGCCTCTCTCTCTCTCTCTCTCTCTCTCTCTCTCTCTCTCTCTCTCTCTGTGTGTGTGTGTGTGTGTGTGTAAGACACTTGCTCATTCTCCCTTGAGTCGAGCGTGAGCACAGGTGCCTCTTACCTCCCCCTCTTCTCCCTTGGGAAGGGCATACCCCAACCTGGGCACGCATCATTTCTTCTGAGTACGTCTCATTCTCATAATAATGATTAAGCCTATATTAAAATCATCATTAAACAGATTTTTAACTCTGCTTCAGTATCCTGGCCAGTCTCAAAATTCTCTTCCATGTCAAGGCCCTCCACTCCAATTTGGCCTGAGTCGAGGTTCTTTCAAGTTTAGGAGAACTGAAGCTGGTGAGGGTAGCCATGTGGGGCTGTCACCCCCAACATCCCTTTTACGTATTGACTTCTGCTCCTTCAGGTACACATGCAAGAATGACTTAAGAAAATTATGTGGTAATTCTGGTTTTGGCTTTCTGAGGGCCATCCGCTGTGATTTCCATAGTAGTTGTACTAGTTTACATTTCTTTCTTTTTTTATTTTAAAGATTTTATTTATTATTATACATAAGTACACTGTAGCTGTCTTCAGATGCACCAGAAGAGGGCATCAGATCTCATGACGGGTGGTTGTGAGCCACCATGTGGTTGCTGGAATTTGAACTCATGACCTTCGGACTAGTTTACATTTCTATCAGAAGTGTTTCTTTTCTACTACATTCTTTTCTTCCTTTGCTGTTGTCTTCTTGATGATGATTATGACTGAAGTGAGATGTAATCTCAGTATAATTTCGGTTAGAATTTTCTTTATGACTAAGGATGTTTGAACATTAAAAACTGTATTCCTTGGCGATCTATATTTCTTCTTGTGAGAACTATGTGAGATAGATGTGGTGATCAACACTAGCAATAATTTCAACACTTGGGAGGCAATGTCAAGAGGATCAGAATTTCAAAGTCATAGCTACACAAGGAGTTAGAAGCCAGTCTGGTCTACATGAGACCCTGTCTCAAAAAGATAATAAACAGGCACCAACAAAAGCTAGACCATTGCTATATCTTTAAAGACCCCCTTCTATTAACCAGGGTCTCCACATAAGGTTGAGCACCATATGTTTAAACATATGAGCCTGGTTAGAAAATTCCAGACTCTAAGCATAGCATTTTGCCCCAGGTACTCAGAGGCTAATGGCAGTCTCATAATGGAAAACTCATTCAGTCCTTATTGCTCCTTGCCAGGGAGTCAGAACTGTAAGCAGAGGTGTTTCCTCCCTTTTCTGTGGAGCCTTTCTGCCTCTATGCTTTACAGGGGCATTATCATCTTTGTCCTAACTACTATGCTCTTCTCTTTTTCCATGATAGGGTCTGTGCTTTGTTATCCTGACTGATCACACCTAGGAAGCTTCTGACCAGCCATCTTATCCCCAAAGTACAAAGTTCTACTTTAATTGGAAGGAAATTGAACTGAAAAGGAACAAAAGAAATAAACGTAGACGTGACAAGTTCACAGATAACAAAGGGAAAGCATGAGAGACCTTAGTTTCTGTAAAGGCAAAGGTTTCCTCCTTCCATTCTTCTCTTCACCCACTCACCTCCAGTCTGGCTTTTAAGTGAAAGAAAAAGCCTTCTCTCTTTTTTTTTCCTGTGTAGGGAAGTTGGAGGGTCTTGTAAGAAAACACCCACCCACACCCACCCACATACACTCACTTACTTCTCTGAGGGATGCAGTGGAACATGAGAGAATGAACTTAGGCATCTGAGATCCACAAACATGGACTTCAGCCTCACTTCTGCTCACACGTCATTCTTGGGTTAGGCCTGCTCACAGCCTCATTTTCCTGAGATAATAAAACCACCTTGCAGGGCTGTTGTGAAGAGTAGAAAGAAAATACTTGAATGTGTGTGCAATCCGGGTTCTTTAACCCTCGACTCATTGTAGTCTCAATACAGTTTAAAAACAGAAGGTATGATACACTCCTGTCTCTGGGCATCTCCCAGAAACTCCAAGAAGAACCCAGTTCCAGATCTGGAAGTTGTCATTAAGAATCTATAGAGACCCAAACTATTTTTCTTCCTGCAATTTGGCACATCTGCCCTGCTACTTGGACTGCTACTTGTCTCCTCTGTGCCTCTTTGCTTAACTTGGTCATTGACCTTGCCTTCCATTCTACACCATGATAGCTGAGAATAGCAATTACTTTTTATGTAGAATTTGCTGAGAACTCAGTCTCTGTTTTGTAATAAGAGAAGCTGGCAGAAAGCTGAAGTTAAAGAGGAAGTACTGCAGCTGTTGAGGGGTGCAAGGATATCCCGCTTCTGAATGCTTCCCTTCTTACCTCTTGACCTAGTTGTGCATGGCAGGGATCAGCTGACCTACTCTAGTGGAAATGCCCTGACCAGTGTGCCACATATCACATAGTCCAGAATGACTCCCAGCAATGTTTACGAAGTTGAAGATAGGATTCTACCTTCAACCCATACATGGGCTCTCATCCAGTCCTTTGGCAAAGAAGCAAACAGAATCATGAAAGCAATGTGCTTTCCCCCAATAATGGACCTGCCAGGGATCAATAATACCTTAACTTCTTAACATCTCAAACTATTCCCTTCCCAATGAGATAATCAGAAGTTCAAGCTGAACAGCCTTCTAAATTCTTGGCTTCTGATCTGTGACAAATAATTTGAACAATACTCTATATATCTGACTAAACCCATTAAACAAAGGTGATCTTTTACATTGTGACAGAGAACACCTGAAACCAGCTTTGCAAATTGTTGTCCCAGATAAAGGCACCTGCCCCATATCTGCTGGGGTGCTCCTTTCTAGTTTTGGAAATGTCTCTTCTTGAATGAAGATCTCGTGTGATTGGTTTACTCTCTTTATCCTCTGACCTGGTCTCATTCTGGGGCATGTTGATGCTCCTTACACCATTCTTCATATATTCCTCCTATTTCCCTTTTCTTTCTTTCTTCCTTTTTTCCTTCTTTCGTTCATTCGTTCGTTTGTTCCTTCCTTTCTTCCTTCCTTCCTTCCTGCTTGCCTTCCTTCCTGCCTTTCTTCTTTCTTCCTTTTCTCCCTTCCTCTCTCCCTCCCTCATTCTCCCTCTTTCTTTTTGCTCTGTTTATTTACTATTATTATTATTATTATTATTATTATTATTATTATTATTTGAAATAGGGTATCATGTAACTCAAAGTTGACTTCAAACACAATATATAATCAAGGCCAGTCTTGGACTTTTGATCCACCTACTTCTTGCTCCAGAGTAGTAGAATTACAGCACATAGGGCCATGTGTGACTTTATTTGGTTATTATATGTTGCTTAAATGATTTTTTCTGAGATTTCTTTGACTTTCTATAACTGGATAGTCTCCAAGGTGCCAGCTCCTGAATCCATATATTTGCTATGAAAGCTTTAGGCCTTAGCTTACTCTTGCTCCCAACTAGCTTTCATAATTTAAATTAACCCATTCATATTAATCTATGTTCTGTCATGTGGCTTATTACTGATCCCTAGCTTTATACGTCTGACTTCCTCTGCATTTTGCAGGTGAATTTCTATCCTCTGTGTCTGACTGGTGGATGTTCCAGCCTCAGACTCTTTCCCAGAGTTCCTCCCTCTACTGGATGCCCTGACTATCCTCTCCTGCTTTTCTACAGGCCATCAGCTTCTTATTAAACCAATCAGAAGGGGTTGGAGGGAGTGTTTACAAAATATAATACAGCCATAAAAATAACAATACCAAAGACAAGCATGTAATCAGATCTCTGCCCATATAGAAATCAACATTTGAATAATACAAAATCTTTACGTAATGCACAAAAAGATAACCTCAACAACTTTTCTCTCAATTTAAACCAGAGATTCTTATTACACCACCAAATCACACCATTTCCATTGTTTTTCAAGACTATTTGAATTATTACACAAATAATAATCCTGAGGTTGCTTATTCAATCACTCTCATCTTTCCTGGGGGCTATGTCAATTTTGCTCCCTTCTAAGTCCCCCCTGCCAGGCACATATTGGGCAATCAGGAAACACTTGCTTAAGGAATGAATGGATAGATGGGTAAGTATTCTACGTAAGCTTCTGCCTCAAGGGAGACAGAAAACTAGCTGAACCATTTTGCTTGGTTTTCTTCTGTTCAGGAGAAACCCTTTAGTGCCATTCTCTCTCATCCTGCTGGCAGCCTGCTCAGGGCTGTATCTGGTCATTGAAATGTGGTCAGGGCAATCCTGCTCTCCATTTCCCAGCTGACTTTCACTGGGCATGTAATTCTATTCTGGCCATTGAGAGGAAAGGAGAAGTCAACATTAGTAAGGGAACAGGGAGATCTGCTGGAGACTTCTAGGATAGGTTTCTCCATATAGATGGTGTTTTTCCATTTTTAAGTACCATTGGGTTTTGTAAACATTATGGAAACTGCTGAGATGAAGTCAGCCTATTTACCAGAATAGGGCCAGCACGCTCCTAGGAGTGTAGCAGGGATGGCTAACAGCTCTCGTTACCTGGGCTTATAACCCACTTATGATTTGACAGTGAGCTTTCTAAGTGCTTGACTATAGGTGTTATATTTGGGTTGTTATTTCTAAGATAGGGTTTCTATAGGCTCAGCTGGACTCAAACTCATCATGTCAATCTTCTTACTCTGCCTCCCAACTGCTGGTATAACTTGTACGAGCTTTGATGGTTGGGTTGTAAATGTACTTTATATAGCATTTTAACACAAATGCCCATGTAATGTACAGTAATAGAAGTTTCACAGTGCAGTTCCACTGCCACTCTGAATGAGCATCAATGTCACTGCATCAAAAAAGCCTGAGATATCTGTTTGTTTCCCTGTGTGATTGCTTCCTGCTTCCTTGACTTCCTACATAAGGGCATCAAACGTCTCAACAGTGCTCCCGCTTCTATTTCCAGAGTATAGCGGCTAGAGCATACACCACTGTACCCTGTCTTCTATAGTCTCTACTACCCCAATTATGTGTTGTAACCTGTAGTTTAAAAATGCTGTGAGGAGGCTAGAGAGGTGGCTCAGTGGTTAAGAGCACTGTCTCCTCTTCCAAAGGTTCTGAGTTCAATTCCCAGCAACCACATGGTGGCTCACAGCCATCTATTACGGGATCACACCCTCTTCAGGTGTCTGAAGAGAGTGACAGTGTACTCATAGACATCAAATAAATAAATAAATAAATAAATAAATAAATATTTTTAAAAATGCTTAGCGGACTGAAGAGTTGGTCTAATGTTTAAGAGGATTTACTGCTCTTCCAGAGGATAGGACTTCAAGTCTAAGGACTCACGTGAGGCAGCTTACAACCTCTGTCAGTATAGTTTCAGGGCTTCCAATGTCACTGGCCTCTGAGAACACCTGCGCATCCTCCCCAACATTTAAGTGATTAAAAATAAAATAAATCTAAGGCATTCTTTAGGTTGCTTGCAACTTCTCTGAAGATTTTCCATCCACACTACTTTGACTTGGATCCTAGCTCTGCCAGGTATTACTTTATTGCATTAGGTAAGTTTCTTAATTTCTATGTAATTTAATTTCTTCATATTCGATGGGAATAGTATTGGTATCTAATCTCACAGTTTTAAAGGATTAAGTAGCCTAATATATAAATCATGTTTTTAAATCTAATTTTAATTAATCCTTTACTGAACAAGAGACATTTCATTATGAAATTCTCATATTATTATTAGGCTTCACTCATATTCATCTCTCAACATCCTTTCCCATGCCTCTTTCCCATAAACCCTTGCTGTCTCCATTCTCCCCCAAATGGTTCCTGTTTATATTTCGTATCTTATATATAATATACATGGTAAAATCTTGATTTTACTAATTAGAGAAAGTATGCACCATTTTGAGGTCTGGAGAGATGGCTGAATGATTCCAGTGAGTACAGTTCTTGCAAAGGACTATAATTCAATTCCCAGTACCCACAATGGGAAATTCATAACTGCCTGTAATTCCAGTGCCAAGGGATTTGATGTCCTATTCTGGCCCTACCAGGCAGCCACATGCACATGAAAAATATATAAATATACATATTCATGAGCACACATAGATAAAAATAAAATAATAGTTCAATAAATGTAATATTTTGTTTTGCTTTCCTTCTGCTTCATTTTTTATCTCTATTCTG
>JADRCD010192448.1:0-16982 GCA_019843815.1 Montemys delectorum
GTCTTATCAAAGCCAAATATCCCACAGTCGATCAACCCTCTCAGGCTCTCTCATGCTCCGCTCCGGCTGCCAGGCCTGGTGCCTCCCACAGGAAGTAAAAGGAATGCTGGGAATGGGAAACCCAATTGGTTTTGTTTTTCAGTTGCACACCTTGGCCAAATGTCTTCATGAAAAAGAAGCCACAGAACCTGCTGGTTAACACAGGCTTTAAACTGTCTGCAGCTTGTCATTTGTCTGCATTCCCCTCTCTCTTGTTGCTGTTCTGTCCTAAATGAAATGCAGTGTTTTATAGCATGGTTTCCGCACATGATCTAAGCCATACTTAGTTTGCCTTAGAACGATGGCAGAAACATTGCAAATTTAGACTGTGAAGCCTGCTGCTGAAGTAGACCCAGCCAGCTTTTCTGCTTTCAAAGCTGCTCTGTGTGAAGCAAGCAGTACGTCGGGAAATCTGTTGCTGGGACACCCTCTTCATATCCCTTTCCTAAGAAGACTTGACATGAGAAAGAGACGTAAGCTATGTGCAAAGATCACAGACACCAAAGGAGAAACAGTATTGGAGAGCCTTTCACACACCAGGCCACCCACATGCTTCAGCGCTGAGGAGAGCCTGAAAATGCGTCCCCTTGACTTCTGGGACAAGTGGCAATCCCACCCACCAATACAATTGATCCTCTCCTTAGAAAAATAGAATGTAAAAGTCACTGATTATTCTCCTGTAAAGTTAAAGAGCAGCTTGTGTTAGGTTACGGTGATTAACGGGGTTAGGTCACTGGCCTGGTTTCTTTGTGAAGCAAGTCTGTACAAAAAGATACTCAGTTACTAGTAATGAGGAATTTGTTTTCTTCTCTCAGTGGGAGACAAATTAGCTCAATTCATGAGAGTGGTTTCTTTTTCTCAGTGTCCTTTTCACTTAAAGAAACAGTCTTGCCATTAATGGGAAGTTTTCTAAAGTTAGAAAGGGGGAGGGGAGGTTTCCCTTACCAAGCTTTGACATTTTTCCCTCCATTTATTTATTTATTTATTTATTTATTTATTTATTTATTTATTTTCGAGACAGAGTTTCTCTGTGGAAGCCTGGCTGTCCTGGAATTCACTCTGTAGATCAGGTTACAGGTCACTCAGAGACTTGCCTCAGCCTCTTGAGTGCTGGAATTAAAGGCTTGTGCAACTACCACCAGGCTCCCTCCTTCTATTTTCATTTTTGTTTTTGTTTTTGAGACAGCAGTTTGAAATGTGGCCCATGCTAACCTCTAACTCATAGTGATCCTCGAGCCTCAGCCACCTGAGTCCTGGGATCATGGGTGTGTACCACATTGCCCAGCCAGTTTTACCTCATTAATGGTATTTTTCCAAACTTGAGTATGACATAATTTATTTGCTTATAATTTAAACCAGACTTTTAAAACTCATGGTAGGATAAGAATTAAAATGTAAATAATAATGAAAAGCGTTTCCCTCTATTTTAAAAACTATTTAAATTTTTTTATTTATGAGTATGTGTATGAATATGATATGTGAATGTGTGTGTGTGTGTGTGTGTATGAGACATGTGTGCATATGCCCATGCAAGCTAGAAGAGTGCTTCAAATACCCTGAAGCTGAGTTTTACAGTTCTAAGCCGACTGATTGGGGTGCTGGGTATCGAACTTGGATCCTCTGCAAAAGCAATATGAGTTCTTACCCTCTGAATATCTCTCCAGCTCCATTATTTATTTTGATTAGATTTATTTATTTATTTATCTATTTATTTTTTATTTATTTGTAGTGTGGTGTGTGTGTCCCATGGTATTTGGGTAGAGATCAGAAGACAAATAACAGGAGTTGGTCTTCTCCTTCCACATGTATGTCATGGGACTTAATTCAGTTTACTTGTGCCTTTACCCCATAAGACACCTTACTGGCTCTCAAACACTTTTAAAGTAAGCTCTGAAATACTTTTTCAAAGACACCATCTTTAATTCTCCCAGGCAGTGAAGTTATAAACAATACTTTCAAGATGATGTTAATTTTATTTTCAATTTTCCTCTTTAAGCGATTTTTTTAAATGAGTGCTGGAGAGATGGCTCAATGGTTTGTCAGTTTCCTCTACCATTTGAGCCATCTTGCTGATCCAGATTTTTTTTTTCAAATTTCTTAATGACAATTCTTAGTGCATTTTGAAAGAAGAACCAAGAATAAATATCAAAGTGACACTCCTGGAGGCTGGAGAGATTGCTGAGGGCTTAGCGTGGAATCATGAATCCTAGAGTTCAGATCACAGCTCCAGACGAGTTCAAGAGGCCCACACAGGACTGTGTAAGCCAGATCCAAGAAGAAGCAGACACTGGAGCGTGGCTGGGGCTTGCTGGCTTCTAGCCTGTCAGAAAAGACATGAACTCAGGTTCAGGGAGAGATCCTGCCTTAAAGATAGGTAGGTAGAGAATGATAGAGAACACCTGATGCCTTCTTCTGGCCACATACACTCATATGCACAGTGCACATGCGTGTACACACACACACACACACACACACACACCACACAGAGGCACACAACTAAGTAAATCTTTTTAAAGCAATGCTCCTGATAGCAGCCAGGGCAAAAACATGTCAGAGATCAGTTAAGTATCCATATCTCTAGCAAACAGAGCCCGAGCTAACAGCATGTGATATGGGAGCCAGAGGACTGCTGCTTCCTAACTGTATCTTTGAAAATCAGATAAAGAACAGCAGTGGTGTTTTGAGGGTGCTGAGTCACTGGCAGGGAAGGGCTATAATCTTCCTCTAGGATAACTGCCTTTACTTCTCAGTGGCAGGTCATCCTTTCTGAGCTCACAGGATGAACCAACCCTGCCTTATGCTGCCTGTCCGGTCCTGTCCACAGCACTCCTCAACCATTGCCTGTCCAGTGTATTCAGGCAATGAGGCACGAGCAGGGAGTTTGGTTATGTAAAAAGTGCGCTGGCTGCTAGACAGGCATAAGGAAAAACAACTTTTGATTTTCTAATCAGCTAATATTCCTACTCGTGGTATAGTATTATTGACTGTTTTCTCTCAGTATTAAACATTTGCTAGAGATCTATACCAACAAGAAAACTATAAAATAATTATTGTTCAGCTAGTGAGATTTTTTTTTTTTGGTGGGGAGAGGATGTGCTGGTAATATTAGCTGTAGCTTTGGGAAACTTAATGAACTTGACAATATACTCATTTAGTTCTTACTTAGTAAATTTTAAGCTAAACCCAAGAGTCACTGATAGAAGAGCTCTAATAAAATGGTGAAATATTAACCTCTATAGTTTTGTATTATTTGTGAAATAATATGTCTGCTCTTGATAACACACATAACTACCTACACCTAATTTTCTTCATGACCCTACAGTAAGAGAATAAGTAATCTTTGAAATTAAGAGCAACAAGATTTTATATTTTAGTAAACAGAAAAGAAACTTAAGTTTATAAATGAGTCGCTTTTAGAAATCTTTGTTACATTTGTATTTGTTCTTAGTGGGTGCACACGTTCCGAGGTACATATGAGGAGGGCAGAGGACCTCATGCCAGAGTACTCCCAGAGCTTGAACTTGTAGTGTCAGTCTTGATTGGAGTGCTTTTTAACCGAGCCAGTTCACTAGCTCAAGCTGATTTAGAGTAAGAGGTACTTCCACATTGGCTATAACCTTTTTGGAGATTAGTTTATATATATTTGTCAAGAGCATTCAAACTATTCATGGCTTCTAAATATGAACAGGTACTCTTACATTTCAAATCTACTGGAAATTGCCTGTTAGTGAAATTCCCTTTCCAAATGATGCACAAGCACACAACTTGTGTGTTTAATGCAGTTTAAACACATGCAGGTTCTCAAAAAGGGGCTACTTATGGGAGGCATAGAACATACTTAGACCCAAAATTTCTAAGTAATTCGACACTGATAAAAGAATGTCCAGGTACTGTATCTTACTAAAACTTACTGTAAAGCTGCCTATCTATGCAAGTCTTGAAGCACAGAGAATTTAATGGGTCTGGGAACTATGATGTGATATTGAACAGTAAGAGCCACAAAATCAAGGAGGCAGGTTTCTACTCACAGCCAATGGAAAGGGTTGGATAGAGTCACTTTGCCATCCAGGACTCTATCCGTCTATGGATGTTTTCCTGGTCACACTCATCTAAGGGTCCCAGAGTGTTTCTTGCTCTTTGGGGGACTCTGAAGTTGAAACTCCAGCAGAGGAATATAGAGGTATGTTTATGGGATAGGCATATTTGGAGTTTGTCAGTGGGTTTATTTGTATTAGTTCTTTTTTGTTTTTTGTTTTTTTTTTGTTTTTGTTTTGTTTTGTTTTGTTTTGTTTTTCAAGACAGGGTTTCTCTGTGTAGCCCTGGCTGTCCTGGAACTCACTCTGTAGACCAGGCTGGCCTCGAACTCAGAAATCCTCCTGTCTCTGCCTCCCAAGTGCTGGGATTAAAGGCGTGTGCCACCACCACCCGGCTTGTATTAGTTCTCCGAGGGTTTCACACAGTGTGTTTTGATCACACTCTTCACCCACTACCCCGCAACTTTCCCCACAGCTACCTCTACTCCACTTGCTTACCCATCCAAACTTTGAGTCCGTTTTTTTCTTTTCAATCCTTCAAGGCCAACTTGCATTGCCTATAAAACTATGTGATGGTGTTTGCCTCAGCTTAAGAACCCTGAACCCTTTTCAATCTTTCCTCCTTAGGGAAATTAAGATATCCTAATATATAAAGAAATGCAACCAACTCCCATTAAAAAAACAAAACCAGACCTGAGCTAGGAAATGGTTCAGCTAGAAAAACACTTGGGCCGGGCAGTGTTGGCACAAGCCTTTTTAATCCCAGCACTTGGGAGGCAAAAGCAGGCGGATTTCTGAGTTCGAGGCCAGCCTGGTCTACAGAGTGAGTTCCAGGACAGCCGAGGATACGCAGAGAAACTCTGTCTCGAAAAACCAAAAAGAGGGTGGCTAGTGAGATGGCTCAGTGGGTAAGAGCACTGACTGCTTTTCCAAAGATCCTGAGTTCAAATCCCAGCAACCATATGATGGCTCACAACCACCCATAATGAGATATGATGCCCTCTTCTGGTGCCTCTGAAGACAGCTGTAGTGTACTTATTTATAATCATAGATAAATCTTTAAAAAAAAAAAGAAAAGAAAAGAAAAGAAAAACACTTGGCCTTGCTAGTTCAAGGATATGACTTTGATCCTAGAACTCACATAAAATGCTGAGCTTGGTGATATGTCCTTACAATTCAGGCTCTGGGGATGTAGAAACAGTAGGACCTCGGAGGTTTGCTTGCTAGTGAGTCCAACCTAACTAGTGCGCTTCAGGCTAACAAACCCTCCCCCCCCATCTTGAAAGAGGTAGGCAGCCCCCCCTGAGGATGACACCCAAAGTAGTTGGGTGTCCTCAGGCATGAATTGTGCATCCTTACATACTCAAACACACACACACATGCACGTAAACACGCACATCTTCAAACTTATGCTAAAGCATTTGGTCTACTTGTTATTAGGGTAGTTGTAAAACCCTCCTTAGATAATGAGGCTTTAGCCCCCAAAACATACAGAAGAGCTGGAGAGATGACTCAGGGTAAAGACCCCTGCTCTCAAGTCTCAGAAACCTAAGTGAGATTTCTGGAGCCCACACAGTGAAAGGAGAGACTGGGCTCCCACAAGCTGTCCTCTGACCTCCACATATGCATTGTAGCATGCACACACACCTGTACACATACTCCCTCACACGATTTCAAGCACTCATGTAAAGTGTAATGTAAAAAGTAGCACTCCCTAAACCTAGAGGTACACTTAGATGTATTTTCCCTGCAGGTTTAGATGTGTTTATTGTCTGTGTGCTTATTGGTTAAGGAATCGTTCGGCTTTTTCTAAATTGTTTTTTGCTGCTATGGGGGAAATCTATTAAAAAAAATGGGTAATAGACTATTTTGGGCCCATTGTTCAGAACACATTTATCTTAGAAATGGTTACCATAGAGATGGGCACACATTATGTGACTCTACAGCTGGCAAGTCAGAATCATCTAAGCCACTAAGACATAAATAGCCATATATACACAGATACTCAACAACCCATATACACGGAAGCCTTTCCCCTGTTCCTGTAAAATAACATTTATTTCAGCAATGTCCCTGGTGGTAGAAGGGACAGTAAAGTCTACACATTTAAAAATGTACGGTGTCACCAAAACCATTTTTAAAATGTCATCCGAGTCAAACTCAAAACTTACTAATGTACTTGTTACATAAGGGCTCGGTGTGGTGGTACACATCTGCAACACAAGTGCTTGGGCTTTGGAGGCAGGCAGATCATTCAAAACCATCCTTAACTACAGAAACAACTCAAGGCTAGCTTGAATACAACCCTCCTCTGCCAAACACAAGAATAAATAAACAAAAAACACATCATATAACTTAAATATCAATGTCATGCTTCACTAATTAGATATAGTCAAGTTATCTTTGATGGGCTTCTGTCGTTTAACTATCATCTTCAGGTAAGGTGCCACCCTGGTCATTTTGAAGCGTGGTACCTATGTTGACCTGTCTGAGACCCTTATGAGATTAACATTCCTTTATGAAGGGAGATGAGAACATTATGAGACTCAAGAGGCTCATGAGATCCTCATTTAATTCCTTCCACCCCAAGATTCCAGTCATCACTGTTTAAGAAGCAAACAATTGACTGGGATGGACATCTTGGTAGAATTGCTTAATGAGTCACCTGTGTTCCTGTAAGCAACATTGGTGACCTCACTGATGCACTCAACTGAACTTGGAGGGAATCCTTTGAATCTTTGGTGCTCTCTTTGCCTGTAATAAAAAGACATTGTTTTATCACACACACACACACACACACACACACACACACACACACACACTTCATGTAATGATATCTGTATTCAATTCCTTTGTTTGAATAATTTATTTAAAAATTTAAATTTACATATTTTATTTATTGTATATGAGCATTTTGCCTGCATGTATAATATACACCCACATGTGTGTCTGATGCCCATGGATGTCAGAAGTTAATCGTGTAGGTACTAGAAACAGAATCTAGGTCCTCTGGAAGAACAATTGAGGGCCAGAGCCATTTTTCCAGCCCAGCCTATCCCACCCCCCTTTCTAAAAAACGATGCTTCTGAGTCATCGGTTCTGAAAAGGGTTTTAACAAAATGAAGTTATTCATGTCTCTTATAACCAAATTAATACTTTAGGTTTCTAGTTGGTTCTCAGACATATTTTCTTCAGCCCTTGTAATAATATTTGATTATGGCATTCCTAATGTTCACAAACACTCTAAACTCAAATAGCTACCATTGTCTCTGAAGACTTAGATAATCTAGTATGTATATGATGTGTAATCTTGACTATCAACCAAAACATGCCTCTATGGGTGACTCCCAAGGGGCATTTCCTGGAAGGACTAAATGAGGAGGAAGACAAGGTAGCAAGCAACATTTTTCTGGCAGTGGCTGAGAGGGAAATGCACTGTTGACCTTTGCCTCCCCACCTCAGCTTCTTGGGTGTCTACTTTGTCACTGTTGCAGTGGCCATCGTCCATTGGTCACAGCCCAGCTCTCTCATCCTTCAACTTCTCCAGGAGTCTTGCCCGCCTTCCTTCAGTTCCAGATTGGAACTGCATGGGCGTCCCATCTGTGAACTGAGTACCCATCAATTTCTCAGTCTCCTTCAGCAAGCAAACATCCATAGTAAGCCCATAACCTGTAAACCAATCTAATAAATCCCACTTGCAATACATATTTGTCCTTTAAGTTTGTTTCTCTAGGGAACTCTGATGAATATACAATGTAAATATTAATTTGTGCTTGCGCCCTTTATACCCAGGAAGTGTCCCTGCAAACACAGTTTACGTTTTACATCTATTTTGCTAATAATGGGAATTTTCTTCGTCAGTGATTTCTTTTTTCTATACTTTTTTTTTAAATACCTATTTATTTTATGTGCTTGTATATGTTTATGCCTGCACCATATGTGTGCAGGAACCCATGAAGTTCACAGTGAAAGCGTCAGATCTCCTGGAACTGTAGTTACAGAGTGTTGTGAGCTGGTTGCCACGTGGGTGCTGGGAACCGAACTCTATAAGAACAACAAAATGCTCTTAACTGCAGAGCCATCACTTCAGCCCCTCTGGGTTAATTTTTAAAAATCTTGTCATTTTTTTCTGAAATTAGAATACATCTTAAAAGCAATAATGCCTTAAGTGTAGCATTGTTCAACTGGAAATATTTCTCTGTGTTGGTCTATAATGATGATAATGTCTTATAGTGAATGCTCGTAAAATACACTGAGATACATTTTTCTGTATCTTCCTAGCCTTTGATGAGGGCACTATACTAATTGCAGACACCCAGAAGTGTGTATCGGTTGGTTTCATGGATGAGGTTTGAAGCATAAACGGCTGTAACAAAAATAATCCACATAATTAACATATCATTAATATGTAAAAAAATAAGTTTTAAAGTCATTTATTCTCTGAAGAAAGTTAGAACAGATGAAAAGGAAATTGACAATTATGCTAAACCTATTTTTTATGAGTATAAATGAAATGCATCTAGGAAAAGTGGAGTTCTGCTGGCCTAAGCTGCTTTCTCCACGTTTTTTTTTGGGGGGGGGGAGGGAATCTGCTTTTTTAGGCAATGCAAAGTAGTTAAATAATACCCCAACTTCTCAAATAATTAGTATTAGTAGGGAAGGAAGAAGGATCTATTTCTGTTTTATTGCTTCTTTTTATGTTATTATAACATAAATAAGGCCACACAAATATGGCACAAACACATTTTGGAACCAAAAATGTTCCATTAACAAATTCATTTATGAGGCACTGAATTCACAGAGGAAATTTGCACTCAAGCTGGCTTTAATTGAACTAATTTCTAAATGTCTTTCAAAAGATCAGAGAGCAGGTGCCAAGACCCTCACAAGCTGCTTTCCCAGCATTCATTGCAGGCTGTGCCTGTTCAGCCTTAGTGCATTGCAGATGGGATTACTAACGCCAGCCAGAAACTGTAACGCAAAGTGAAGGATTCTCACAGCAAGATTCATAAAAAGATTTTACCCGTGTAGTCATTCAGAATTAATAAAAAATTATATATTGCCATGGCAGATTTTATCATGCAAAATGTCAGGCCATGTTGTACAGCAACATGGAAGCGAGTCTTAAAATCGCGGCAGACCTTCCACCAGCTCTGCCACTCACTAGTTCTGTGCATTTTAGTTACTTTATTGAAATCGAGGTTTTCAGATAGATTAGAGCCAATGCTGGGAAAATGCCCAGTGTACTACTTGGCATAGGCACGTTAAATCTGCCAAGATAGAGAAACGAAGCCAGTCCTGGTGGCACCGGCCCATAATCCCAGATACTCAGGAGTCTGAGAAAGAAGGAACACGGCTTTCAGGGCCTGCAGGAGCTACCTGTAGTGAGTTTAAAGGCAGACCATTTCTCAAAACGAAAAGCAGAAGGGGGACTGGTTGAGTACTTGTGTGGCATGTTCAGGAACCCAGGCTTGATACCTATTATTGTTGGAGGCAAGGAGGAAAAGGAAGGGGAAGAGAAACATGAGAAATTATTTACAGAGCAGAAACATGTTTTAGGGTGTTTTGACTTAGCCCCACTCCCCTTGGCCCTTTGTTGTGTGACTTTTCCGGGGAAGCTCTAAAGACATTCATTCATCCTAGGTAGAGGACATAGGCATAGCACAGAAAAGACTCCATTCATGTGCAGCTCAGTGAGTCAATTATTTTATCAGACTTACATACAGGAGCATGGGTAACTCAAAGGCAGTTGCATCCCCAGAGCATCCCACTCCATCCATGTCCTACTGGAGACTGCCCCACCCCATTGCCTCCTGCATAGCTTACTGCTGATACTACTCCAAGGAAAGGATGCCTTGGGGACCTTGACAGCTTTGGGATCCTACACCTTTCCTTATGAGGGAGTTGTTTTGTTTTGTTTTCTGAGATAGGGTCTTTATATATCCCTGGCTAGGCTGGAACTCGCTGTGAAGACCAGACTGATCTCAGACTCACACAGATCCTCCTGCCTCTGCCTCCCAAGTGCTGGGATTAAAGACATGAGCCACCATGGCAAGCTCAGGAGAGAATATTAATAGTCTTGATCTCAGGAGAGTCTGATATGAGTAATCACAACTGGTTTGTTCTAAGAAGGCTTCACCAAACTCTACCCCTTCCCTTACATTCATTGTGTCTACTTCTTTTCCACAATGATCTCTGAACTGTCTCTGTGTGTGTGTGTGTGTGTGTGTGCGCGCGCGTGTGCGTGTGTGTATAATATTTATTATTATTTTCTGTGTCACAGCATCAAACACTATTAGTAGCCTGTACAGTTGTCTTCATTATTATTCAATTGCTGTGAGGAGACACTATAATCAAGGCAATTCTTACAAAAGAAAGTATTTAATTGGGGGCGGGCTTACCATTTCAGAGTATTAGTCCATTATCATCATAGTGGGGATTGTGGCAGTTTTCAGATAGCCATGGTGCTGAACAAGTAACTTAGAGCATTAAATACTGTAGGCAGAAGGTGGGAGGGAGAGGGGACAAACTGATTTATAGGCAGCAGGGCCAATAGGCCTTGCATGGGCTTTTGAGACCTCAAAATCCATCCATTCCCAGTAGATACACCTTTTCAAGAAAGCCACACCTTCTAATCCTTCCCAAACAGTTCCACTAACTAGAGACCAAACATTCAATCAAATAAGCCTATGGGGGACATTATCCTTCAAACTGCCACACCAGTCATATGCCTCCATTGTAACCACTACCTACTGCAAAACAGAAGCCACCTTTGACTGGTACAGATAGCAGCAATAATGTGCATATAGCCGGGCAGTGGTGGCGCACGCCTTTAATCCCAGCACTTGGGAGGCAGAGGCAGGCTGATTTCTGAGTTCGAGGCCAGCCTGGTCTACAGAGTGAGTCCATCCAGGACAGCCAGGATGACACAGAGAAACCCTGTCTCGAAAAGCCAAAAAGAAAAAAAAAAAAAAGAATGTGCATATAATGTCACATTGTGTAACAACTGGTAGTAGTCTTGACTTGGGGCCTATGATTTCCTCAGAGATTTTTGCCTGCCCTTACAGGAACAAACACGGATTCCCTCATATGGAGAGGTACTGAGATATAACTGGAAGAGTTGGTTTTGTTTATAAAAGTTATCCCATGATTGCACTTGTGGCCACATATTACCTATCTAGCATAAAACACAAGGTCCACCGCTGGGAGGGACCATTTACAGTTCTCTCAAAGCAGTCTGTATACTGTCTTCAAGCACTAGGAATGCCACACAATCAGGAGTGTGATTCCAGCTCTGTCCCAGCCTGATTTCTTCATGTTCTACAGGTTTAGAGTCTTCAACAAATGTCTGGATGGGAGTAATCAAGGGTTTGTACTCCCAGCATTGGGACATTTGCACAGTAACCTTAAAGTACCTTCTGTCACTCATGTAGTTGCTTTTTTTTTAAAAAAAAATTTCTGTTTTCATTATCCTACAATATGTCTTTTGCAAATCTGTAAGTCACTCAATGAGTAGCCTTATTTAATGAGACCTTTGTACAGAGGTGGACATGACCTTAGAAGATCTTCTGCCTTTTGTCCCAATTAGACTTGGGACTCACCAGCCAAGAGGATACAAAAACCTCCCAAATATGACCAAGGTCCAGTACAGTGCAAGCTAAACTCTCAGGGAAATAAAAAAGGAAAGAAAAAAAATACACATCTAGATTTTACACGTCTGGTTGATGGGAACTCTGTGATGGTAGAGAGTTGGAATGCTATAAATCCTGAGCCAAAATTATCTCACAAAGTCAATGAAATCCAGATTTCTCACAATTCTAACTTCTTGTTTCTACTAATACTACTAATAATATTTATTACATGAAGAAAGCTCCATTTCATTAGAAAAGAAATTAAAGTTATATTGTTATCTGATTTTTCTTCTGTGATGTGACTGTCTATTTAATTTCCCAGGTTGGAATCTAGTATAATGCTAAGTGAAATTACTAATCATAAATAAAAATTTTAATACTTTGGACCTTATGGAGGTTTGAATAAGAATGGCCACATAGATTCACATCTTTGAATCCTTGCATTCAAATGGAAGTAGAACTATTCGAAAGAATTACAAGGATTAGGAGGTGTAGTCTTATTGGAGGGAGTATTTCACTGGGGGTGAGCTTTAAATTTCCAAAAGCCCATGCTAGGCCCAGTTCTTGTTCTCTCTCTCTCTCTTTCTCTCTCCACCTGTAGAACAGAGTATGGCTCTCAGGTACTGCTCTAGTACCTATCTGCATTATATCTATCATGTTCCCTGACATAATACATCAACCTCTGTATAGAGGACTTTTAATCCAACAAAACGGATGCTTTGGCAAGGGATCATATCCAAAGTCCTTCTAAGTCTGTGTGACACTGCTGGAATGACACACTTTTAATCCCTCTGGCTGGAATATAGGTACACCTTTAGTACACACCTTTACTCCCAACCAATGAAGATAAAGTTAGTTGGTAGAAGGAAGCAGCCATGTTTGAAAGTGATGTCTAATTGGGGGGCTATTGCCCTAGCCCTTAGCCCCCTGAGACATGTCCTCGGGGGTAGTGGGTAATACGGTGTGGAATCAACCACACAGATTCTGGGAGCCAGTTGAGAAGCAGAAGCAGATTCTTTTACTGTTATAGTGGAAAGTACCTTTATACCCTCCACCCATGTCCCATCGGTCTGTAACTACTTGTCCCAACCAGCTGGCACCAGCTGATTGGCTGACCTGGGCACACACTCTGTTTTTGTTCATCTCTGGGTGTCAGGTAGGTTCTGGGGTTAGTAAATGCGGAAGTGCCTGCTGCATACGTGAGCTATGCAGACTGCTAGTCAGAATACACTGACCCACTCCACCTACAAGGGGCAGACAAAGTTAGGAATTGGAGAAATATTTGGCAAAATGAGTCAGAGATAGGATAGATCCAACTCTTATAAGAATAGACAGGAAAGAGAGATGACTTAAGAGAGTAGCTCTGACTGGGACATTTTACAAAGACAAGTTGTAGGTAAGACAGAACAAACCAGAGAATGAGAAGGAGCCTGAATATTAGAACAGATTAATTTGAGGCCAAGCAGAGCAAGTCAGCCAGAAGCTGAGAGAAGTCAGTTTGAATAAGTCAACTTAGAGAGGAATTTTGGCCAAAACAGCTGAGTTGAACCAGTCAGCCAGAAAGAGGTAGAAAAGTTGAGCTTATTAAGAAGTAAGTCTCCAAAATGACAATCACATTGCAAATGTTACTGTCACAGGATATTTGATCACATCGTGAACCTGAGATTGTGAACTGAAATAATCTGTTTCTTGTAGGGTGGCTCAGCTCTATCATACCTTTAACTGAAGAGCTTTCTGTAAATAAGAGCTAAATCAAGTCAAAGTGGAGGAACCAGAAACCCATTGACAAGGAATGAACATAAGAAAACTCAGAGAGAAGGGTCTTTGAATTGAAGGGTATTTAAGACAGAATGGAGACGAAGGAACCTCTTCCTTCTGGGACATCGGTGGAGTAGGAAGGTCAACTGGGTGCTTTCTCTGCCTCTTGGAGATAGCAGAATTTCATCACAGTGTCTGGCTCGTGAGTCTTCATTTGGTAAATTGAACGTTTGAAATTTGGTTTTTAAAACAAGTTACTTTTACACCTCTGAAACTGTAAGCAAGCTCCCAATTAAATGTTTTCCTTCATAAAAGTTGCCTTGTGTCTCTTTACAGCAATAGATCACTGACTAAAATAGACATGAAAGACCAATCTTTCCAAAATTAAAACCTCTACCTGAGACTATAGCTATAAAATTATCCTTCCAATAAACTAAACTAAAAAATATTTTTAAATATTCCAAGTATCAAATGAAATACTTCATAGTATACACACAAGGGAAAAAATGTATAGTTAGGAATGATTGTGATAGTTAATCTTATCAACTTGATAAATTTAGGTTCACCAAGGATACAACCTCTAGGCATATTTGTAAGGGGTTTTAAAAATTTGGTTAATTAAAGTGGGAAGTCCCACTTGAAAAATAGGTGTAACTATTTCAACATTTGTCATTCACCTGAACAAAGTGTGATATTCACTCAACTAGGGAACCATGAATTAAACTTTGTAGAAAAAGCCACAAGTATGCTAAAGACAGGGTGACTGGTTAGAAATTTGTGAGAGATGGAATATTACCTTGCCTGCCTCAACCTTTAGTGGTACTGGGTGGGACACAGTGCTGGATGAAGGCTAAAGACTCTGATCTCTGGCCTTATAATTTTATTTTTTTGTGCTTTAATAAGTGCTGGTTTCTTAGTATTTGTGCTATAATAAGACCTGGTTTCTTTTTTTTCTCTAGCTCAAGGGCCTCTCACTGGCCAGGCAAGAGGCTTAGAACTCATTAATTCTTCATGAACCAGAGAAAAAGAAAGGAAAATAATTAAAATCTTTTACACAGGCAATATGTACAGACTCACATACACATTCATGCATACACACAGCCCGGTCAGGCCTGACCACCTATTTTATGAACTCCAAAAGTGTTTATGCATACACATATACCTACACAGGTATGTATAGACAAACAGACATATGCATATATACATTTTGTGGATAGGACTGAGCCCCAAATGCCATACACACACACACACACACACTTAGAGGATGGATGGGGCAGAGCCCCAGATGTCACACTTTATTCCTTCTCTCTGGCCTTCTTATTCCTTCTTAGACAAAAGTTCTTAGAAAATTACCTCATAGATACAATGTTATACAAAAGGGGAGTTATGGAAGGCTGTTGATAGTTAAGTGCAGTGATAGTTTGTATATGCTAGGCCCAGGGAATTGGCACTGTTAGGAGGTGTGGCCCTGTTGGAGTAGGTGTGTCACTCTAGGTGTTGGCTTTAAGACCCTCATCCTAGCCATCTGGAATTGAATCTTCCACTAGCAGCCTTCAGATGAAGATGTAGAACTCTCAGCTCCTCCTGCACCATGCCTGCCTGGATGCTGCCATGTTCCTGCCTTGATGATAATGGACTGAACGTCTGAATCTGCAAGCCAGCCCTAACTAAATGTTGTCCTTATAAGAGTTGTCTTGGTTATGGTATCTGTTCACAGCAGTAAAACCCTAAGACAAGTACAAAGCAGTGCTCCATCTATAAGCTCATTATAGACTCAAAGCTACAGTTTCACATTGCCTTGTTTTATCATAGTGCTCACCTGTGACTTCATCCTTAAACTTGACCTAGAGTGAATGTTTTCCCTTGATCACAAATTTGTCCCAAGCCTATTGTCTTAGTCAGGGTTTCCATTCCTGCACAAACATCATGACCAAGAAGCAAGTTGGGGAGGGAAGGGTTTATTTGGCTTACTTCCACATTGCTGTTGATCACAAGGAAGTCAGGACTGGAACTCAAGCAGGTCAGGAAGCAGGAGCTGATGCAGAGGCCATGGAGGGATGTTCCTTACTGGCTTGCTTCTCCTGGCTTGCTCAGCCTGCTCTCTTATAGAACCCAAGACTACCAGCCCAGGGATGGCATCACCCACAAGGGGCCCTACCCCCTTGATCACTAATTGAGAAAATGCCCCACAGCTGGGTCTCATGGAGGCATTTCCCCAACTGAAGCTCCCTTCTCTGTGATAACTCCAGCCTGTGTCAAGTTGACACACAAAACTAGCCAGTACAATTGACCCCTTGTCAACTTGACACACAAACACATCACTATTAAGCCTCAACCTTTATGTTCTTGTTTATCCACAAGATCTAAAGTCCCACAGTCTTTACATATTAAAAGTTCAATCAATTTTAAATGTCCAATATTTTTTAAAATTTAAAGTCTCTTAACTGTGGGCTCCACTAAAATACATTTTTTCTTTAAGAGGGAAAAATATCAGGGCACAGTCACAATCAAAGCAAAACCAATGTCTGGGATCCAACTCATGATCTTCTGGGCTCCTCCAAGGGCTTTGGTCACTTCTCCAGCTCTGCCCTTTGTAGCACACATCTTTATCTTCTGGGCTACAGATGTCTGTACTCCATTGCTGCTGCTGTCCTTGGTGGTCACTGTATGGTACTGGCATTCTCAAAACACTGCTATCTTTTGCTGTAGCTAGGCTTCACTAATAGCCTCTCATAGTCTGTCTTCACGGTGCCAAGCCTCAACTTCTTTGCATGACACCTTCAGTCCTGGGCCATCAATTGCAAACTGAGGCTGCACCTTCACCAATGGCCTTCCATGGCCTCTCACTGTGCCGAGCCTCAGCTGCTCTCCATGACCCCTTCATGCTGTCAAAACCAGTACCAACTGAGTGACTCTTACACATTACCAAGTCCTGCTGCAGCACAAGGTACAACCTTGGCTATCTCTGGAACACAACTTCTTTGTGCTCTCAGAAAACACTCCCCAGAAGATGTTACCTCAATGATGCTGGTCTCTTCTTAATCACCGCTAATTTCTTAGCTCCAGCTAACCAGCATCAATAGTCCCAGTAATGCAAAGTTCTCTCTTTAGTAGTTCTGGTATCTTGTTAATCACAGCTGATACTTCAGCCCCAGCTAACCAGAACCACAGAATCTTCACAATCAAAACAACATGACCCTGATAAGAGTCTTTAATCTTCCCTCTGAAATTTCACAAGCCAGGCCTCCATCTTCTGCACTGTTCTCAACATGATCTTCCAAGCTCCCACAGAATATCCCACAGAGTTCTTAACAGCCAGTGACTGCTCTTCTAGCTCAAGTTCCAAAGTCCTTCCACAGTCCTCCCCAAAACATGGTCAAGTTGTCACAGGAATACCCCACTATGTTGGTACCAATTTGTCTTAGTCAGGGTTTCCATTCCTGCACAAACATCATGACCAAGAAGCAAGTTGAGGAGGGAAGGGTTTATTTGGCTTACTTCCACATTGCTGTTGATCACA
>JADRCD010192448.1:17382-32563 GCA_019843815.1 Montemys delectorum
TCTTCTAGCTCAAGTTCCAAAGTCCTTCCACAGTCCTCCCCAAAACATGGTCAAGTTGTCACAGGAATACCCCACTATGTTGGTACCAATTTGTCTTAGTCAGGGTTTCCATTCCTGCACAAACATCATGACCAAGAAGCAAGTTGAGGAGGGAAGGGTTTATTTGGCTTACTTCCACATTGCTGTTGATCACAAGGAAGTCAGGACTGGAACTCAAGCAGGTCAGGAAGCAGGAGCTGATGCAGAGGCCATGGAGGGATGTTCCTTACTGGCTTGCTTCTCCTGGCTTGCTCAGCCTGCTCTCTTATAGAACCCAAGACTACCAGCCCAGGGATGGCACCACCCACAAGGGGCCCTACCCCCTTGATCACTAATTGAGAAAATGCCCCACAGCTGGGTCTCATGGAGGCATTTCCCCAACTGAAGCTCCCTTCTCTGTGATAACTCCAGCCTGTGTCAAGTTGACACACAAAACCAGCCAGTGCACCTATTTCTCTTTTTTGTGTAATTGTGAAAGCTCATCATATTCCTTACTATGCAGCCCTTACTTACTGTTCTACTATAGTGGGCACATTTTATTCTTGATTCTGACTTTATTACATCTTTCTGGCAAAACAGCTAAAGCCATCTTCCAAAAACTTTATTCCTAAAATTATTTTAATCAAATGAGGAATTCTATAAAAATTATTAATTAATCTAAACAACATTGATTCATGAAAGTCCATCTTCATGTTGATCTGCAGAAATAGGGTGGGCTGATGGCCAGGAATCATTGGACTCTGTAGTGGTGACTTGAAAGGCATATCATTAGCAAGAAGCAGTTCTGGGATGAAGTCTCTTGGGACCTTGCCTCTCAAAGTTTACCCATCCTAGGCTGTGAAAAAATGGTGAACCATCTCCAGAAAACTTACTTGTATGTCTTTAGCCTTTTCTCAATGGCTCCTAACAATTACATATCTAGAGGCAAAATTATCTTTAGTTCCCTTAATAGTAATTTATTGGTTACATCTATATCTGGTCTAACTGCCCCTTTAAAACTTTATTTTTAAGTTTTTATTTTATGTGTATGGGTGTTTTGTCTACATATATCTAGAAAATAGCTTGACATTATTTCCTTTTGTTTTATAACGTTAAACTCATTGCAAAAACATTTCAACATGGAACATGGCACTCAGGACAACTTGGATCTGTATCTGGGCCATGGTCAACCACATTTTGTGGAAACCGGCCCGCGGTTCCACTTGGGTCAGTGGGTTTGTTCAGACCGGAGTTTAGACAGGACCTGCGGGATCAAACGGAGAACAAAAGAGATACGGAGGCCAAGAAGAGTTCTATCAAGGCATCAATGTACTTGGGGGGCTTACGAGCTTATATAGGCAGGCACAAAAATGAAACTATAATATCTAGACATAATATATGCATAACGTAAATACGGCTGCAGACATACAGACGCCAAGGTCTCTGCAGATTCAGTTCTCAGGCAGTCAGTTTTGTTTACATTCAGTACGTCCGGCAAGCAAGACTAAGAGGGAAGAAGGTGCTTGCAGCACAAGCCTGGGAATGGATTCAATCATGAGGTACAAGGTACAAGGGGAGAATAGACTGTACAATGTTGTCCCTTGACTGACACGTTTGACCCACGGTATGCACACACCTACACACTCAATCATAGGTGCATGTACGCACACACACACACACACACACACACACACACACACACACACAATTTTTTAAATTGATCAGAAAGTGAAAAAAAACATCTTTTTAAACGTTTAAAAAGTCATAGTGGGTACAGAAGTATTGGTGAGGGAATCTACTCCATCTACAATTTCATAAACCATGATTGTTTTCTCGAAGCTGTCTGGCCTCCCCATTGACCATACTTTGCCACTGAAACAGCCCCAGACTGGGTGAACAGTCTCACAACTTTTTTGGTTCCAGCTTCACTGAACCATACAGGACTGATTTTACAGTTTGTACCCTCAAACAAAGTTTCTGCAAGTGTGATATGCAATGTGTTTCCCAGTAGTATGTCCATTCCCAGGCATACTTTCTTGCAGGGAAGAAGTGAACTAATAGCGTCAACAGTCTATGCCCAGATCGAGCTTAATCCTCTCACTTGCTTTGCTTTAGCTCCCTATTGACCCTCTGCAGTCCATCCTCCACCTAGCTCCAGTGCCTTCAAAGATTATCATGGATTAAGATGCACTCAACTTCCATACCCATGCAAATCCTGTCTTTTCTTCATGTTAGTGGGTAACCAAAAATAACTCTATAATTCAGCATGATTTCCTTCATCATCATGTACAATCAGTCCTTGCCTGTAAGAAGCCTTGATTACCCCTATTAGGAAGTTCCTACCCACTTTTTTGGACAGAGATAGTGTGAGGACAAGATGTAGCTACGAGTGTCTCCCAGTTTCAATGGCAGATCTGTTAGGATTGGCCACCGGAGGATTTAGATTTAATAAGGTTTATAAGATTAGGATTTTAGTTGCTGTGCCCAGTGATTGAATTACTGTCGTTTCTGAACTACATTTGTGCTGTGTTTTTCTTCACATGGTGGCTCATCTAGGTTCAAAAGAGAAAGGCTTGGCCCTAAGAAGTGGCATTATTATGATGTGGCCTTGCTGAAGGAAGCAGATGTCACCTTTTTGAAGGAAGTAAATTACTGTGCTGGTAGTCTTAGAGTTCCAACAAATACAGAACAGCCCCTTCTCCTTTTTGGCTGAAAGACAGCCTCTTCCTGGCTTACTTCTGAAGAACATGCAGAATTCTCAGCTCCTTCTCGAGCATCATGCCTCCCTACATGCTGCCATGCTTCCTGCTGTGATGATAATAGAATTAATCTTTGAAACTATAAGCCAGGCCCAATTAAATATTTGCCTTTATAGGGGTTGCCTTGGTCACAGTAGAATTCTTTTTTTTTTTTTTTTAAGATTTATTTACTTATTTTATGTATATGAGTATACACTGTAGCTGTACAGATAGTTGTGAGCCTTCATCTGGTTGTTGGGAATTGACTTTAGGACCTCTGCTCGCTGCGGCCCAAAGTACACAGTAGCTGTCTTTTGACAGCACCAGAAGAAGTCGTCAGATTTCATTATGAGTGGTTGTGAGCCACCATGTGGTTGCTGGGATTTGAACTTAGGACCTTCGGAAGAGCAGTCAGTGCTCTTACCAGCTGAGCCATCTCACCAGCCCCACAGTAGAATTCTTAGCAATGGAAATTCTATCTAAGACAGAAGTTGGTACCCTGGACTTAAGTATTGCTATGATAGAACTGACCATGTTTTTGTTTAGCACAATGTGGATTTTTAGACTTTGTATTTGTACATGCATTAACTGGAACTTAATGGGCCATCCTAGGAGGAATATGGAACACATAGGTACTGGGGGGGGGTCATTTTATTTCTGTATATGGTTTTTATGATATTTTGGTGAAAAATGTTGCTGCTTTTTGTCCCTGTCTGAAGAGTGTCCTTGAGCTAAGGTAAAGAGGTTTATACTAATTGCTTTGACAAAGGAAGTCTTAAAAAAGCCCTGCATAGACTTTGGCCTATGATTACACTCATGATGACAGTTTTGATCAAGCATAGTAATCTTAAAAAAGAAAAATTTAAAATGTAAGGTTCAAAGAGCAAAGGATTGCCAGGAAGTTTAATGAAGCTAAATCCTTTGATTAAGGATACTCAATGATGTTAAAGGAATGGTGACGTTAGGGCAAGATTCCCTCTGCCTCAACTTACTTATTTGTAGTTGTACAAAGGAGTGCTGTGTCATGTTAGGTATTATTATTACCTGGTTATTATTTTTATGTGGACATAAGGATATACAAGTATGTATCAAATGTATAAGAGATGGATTGTGATTACTATTCTGGGTTTTCAATTTAAGATCTAGAAGGAAATGCTTAGGTCTAGGCATGGTGGTTCACACCATAAATCCAAGGAGATGAGAGTCAAGTAGATCTCTGGTACAAAGCAGCCTGGTACAGAACAAGTTTTAGGTGAAGAAAAGCTTAGGTCCAGGCCTAGTGTTACAAGCTTTTTATCCCACCATTCAGGAGACAGAGCCATGAAGATCTCTGAATTCAAGATTAATCTACTGAGCAAGTTCCAGGACAACCAAGCTTAGGCAGTGAAGTTGTTGCAAAAATAGAAAGCTGGTGATAATGTAACAGAAGGGACCATGTTCCAGCCCCATCAAGAAGCAAAACTCAGCAGCTTTGTCCATGTGGCTCTAGAGGAAAGAATAGAAGGAACGGTTAGAACAATTGCTGCTAGCTAGCCATAGCTAAGAAATTTAGAGGTGATGAAGAAGAAACCAGCATTACTGAGATGAAATCTTCTGGGAAGTGTTTTCTGAGAGGACAAAGAAGCTGTAGTGCAGAGATACCTAAGGTTGTCCCTTGTGGTGCAGCTCCACTTGGTCATGCATAAGAATCACCCAGGTTGTACTGGTTTCAAAGGCATGAATGTGTCACGCAGAACAGCTAAGGCTTGAAATCATGAAGGGAGCATATGAGAGAAAAGAAGTGAGACCTAGTTGCAGTAGTGGAACCCAGCATATTGAAGATGTCAGTGCCATGGGATGAGCAGAAAGAATAGCAGCAACGGTAGGAAGGAGTCAACTAGAACCTAGCGTGCTGGAGAAGTAACTCAATCTCTTTTGAGTAGAGCAGATGATCATGTGTGGATCCCAGATACTGGAACAAGAAGCTGTAGTATAGAAGTTACCTTGGAGACCCCAAGATCTTTGAGATGCCAGAGCTGTGGTGTATCTGCTCAGATAAATTGCTTTCAGGGAAAAAAAAAAACCAGCCAAAGAGAAAGAATTGTGCTGCAGTGAACAAAGCAGAAAGGAGTTTGAAATTTGAAGAATGCTTTGACATCAGACATGGAGATGCAGTGTTTGAAGATTGTCCACCTGGCTTTTTGGTCTTGTTTAGGTCCAGTATTTCTTCACAATGACCTTTAAGAATTGTGAAGTATATCTTGTGAATTTGGAGGTATATGATATGCTTTTTGTTTTTGAAAATATGGGGGATTACAGTTATATGATGTGATTAATCTCAGAAGAGTCTTTGTACTTTGGACTCTTAACATTTTTGAGACTGCTATAGATGATGGGGACTTTTGAAGTTGGAGCTCATGTATTTTGCATTATGCTATGTTTAAGTATGGTCCCTATACACTCATGTGTTTGAATAATCATATATAGACCAGGCAGTGGAATGTGGTAGTTCAAATATGGTTGGCTAAGGGATTGGGACTATTAGGAGGTGTGGCTTACTAATAGTGCATCACTGTGGGGATGGGCTTTTGTCTCAAGATTTTCCCTGTCAATTACATTAGTGCAGAGGAGGCCTGTGATTGGACAGGGAAAAGGGAGGCGGAGCTAAGAGTTACAGAGACAGAGAGCATCTCAGGGGAGAAGGTAGGAGGAGAAGGAAAATGGCTGCCGACATGTACCTGCATGGTGTTTACAGCCACAAGTAGCTATGATTTCACAAGGTTAGAAATATTAAAATAAAGATTTTATCATTATCAACTGGGTCTAAAATTATTGTATTGACATCTTGTAAATTGTGATAGTATTGATACATAAATCTGTTTGGTTAACAAACAAACAAAAAAAGGAAGTTCCTACCCAGGAGATCTCCCTTTTTAGCCCGGTACAGTGGGTATGTGGGTCTCTCCTTGCCTTTTACCCCTTCATTAAACTCTTAGGCAGTTGCTAACACTGCCCAGAAGCTTACAAGCTCGACATCTGGCTCTTTGTTAAATTTTGAGAATTGAAATTTTAGAAATCTGAATCAACACACATCTTGCCACTGTCAAGTCTTTTGTCTGCTTTGCCTTACCCAGCCACAGTTGAGAGAAACGGCTAGCCAGGAACTATCTCATGCTTACTACTTTCCCCTGCAAATCAAAGCCTACCATGGTGTATGATGTCTTCTATGTGAGTATTTTCCATTTTAATCCCTCCCTTACATGGACCAGCTCCCTCGTAGCAGATAGTTTAGTCTCAGCTCAATGTTCCACTCTTCATTGGCGCGGGGCAGGGTGGGGGCAGGGTGTGCAAGTGCAGCTACATCGAGGAAGCACACCATCCCACTACAAAGATGGAGATGGTCATGCTAGAATGTTCTACCACTCATCTTTCACTCGTCAGTTCCTGCTCAGGTTTCAAGTGTTTTCTTCTGGGGAGACCAAAAGAAACATGTGTCTGGTCACTTCAGGTAGAGATGGCGGTCACAGAAGGATTCTATCTAGGACCCTCTTGGTGAATCAGTGAGTTTACTGGGGTTACTTACAGAAGCATGGGTGCCACAAAAGCAGCTGCAGTGCTGAAGGACTCCCCACCATCTCCTGAATGACTCATGAAAAGCTGCCACAGCTGGAGAGCCCTGCCCATAGTCAACGCTTGAGGAGGGAGCAGCTGTATGAGCCTCCACCCCTCCACAAGGGAGTGTTAATAGCTTGACCTCATCTCATGTTCCCATTCAAGTTAGCATGATCATGAGCAAAACAGAGGTTAAACGATACTACTGAAGGGAAATAGGCAAGTACCCTGTTTCCCAGGACAACCTCTTACTGATCATAGTGGAACACAAGCACCGCCACCCCATGCCTGAAATTCCTCCATTTCTCCCTGGCCTGCTTCTCATGGCATTTTGCTGCTTTATTCTCTCCTTGAGGCACTGCAGGATGGAGAGTGGTGCTTCTCACAGCACCTCTGCACCCTGGCTAGCTTTGCAAAAACTTTTACCCTTAAAGTACTTTGAATAGGATAGAATATGCACCGTGCATTGAATCAGGGGTTTTGGAATGACAAGTGATGTAACACTTGGCAAATTTATTTCCCTGCACCTTAGCTCCTCTCCTGAAAAAGGATGCATTCAACTAGACAACACTGAAAGTGAAGTGGATTAATGTCTGTCCTAGTTAGCCTGATCTGTCAATTTGACATAACCTAGAGTCTTCAGGGAAAGGAATCTCAATTGCGATATCTTCTAGATCCAATTGACCTGTGGACATGTCAATGGGCGATTCAGTATTATCAAAAATGACTTCAGTTATTAAAATGTAAGGAATAATTCTATACATACGCTACAAAATGGGTGAAGTCCACAGTTTCTTAAGTAACACAGAGCTGTCTTAAATCAACCTTGTTACTAAAACGTAACTGCAACCATGTGACCAAAGGCTAAGGCTTTAATATCCACATTAAATGAGCCCTTTTCAAGAAGATACATTGTATCTATCTCAGAGTTACCCGGCAGCCTACATGAGATGGTGCTGTTTTTATTTATTTTATTGTGGGTACCTCTAAATCTAATATTAGGTCTCAATCATCCCTTTTATAACATTTATTGATATATGACAACACAAACCACACTGCTTCCAAAGTTTTGTAGTCTCTATTTCCTATTCCCTGACCTCTTTTAACATCTTTCCTTTGTTGAGCCTCCTCACTCTCCCTCATTTTTCTGATACCCAAATGAGACCATACATGGGACTTCTCAATCTTGTGCACCAGATCCCCTTATTTAGTTGAGTGGCATCCAAAAAATTCACATTTTCAGAAGATAGTCATTTTAGGAAGTTCAGACTCCTATGGATCGTTGCCCATCTGACCTCAATACGCAAACAACAGTTATGTTATGCTTAGTGAGGGTTTCTATTGCTGTATATAACCAAAAAGCAGCTTGGGGAGGGAAGAATTTATTTGGCTTACACTTCCATGTCACTGTTCATCTTTGAAGGAGATCAGGACAGGAATCCAAATAGGGAGGGATCCTTGGATGCAGAAGCCATAGAGGGATGCTGTCAACTAACCTCCTTCCCATGGCTTGCTCAGCCTGCTGTCTTACAGAACCCAGATGGTACCACTTACAACGTGCTGGGCTCTCCCCCACCAATTACTAATGAAGAAAATGCCTTACAGCTGGATATTATGGTGTCATTTTCTCAATTGAGGTGGCCTCCTTTCAGATAACTCTAGTTTGTGTGTCAAGTTGCAGTACGACTAGCTAGCACACATTCTATATCCCAAATTGCTTCTCATTTCTGCATTAATCCTTTATTAGTAAATGGCAAATTTATTACTTAATTGCTCAGGCCAATAATTTTGGAATTATCCAAATATCCTTTATCTTGTTAGCAATTCCTTGAGGTTTCATTCTCATATACAAACAGCCCCTAGTTGTAATGCTTTGATTTACGATGTTTTTAATTAACGATGATTCAAGAGTGATAATTTTCTGTGGAAAATGTACTTTGAGAATTTATCTTTGCCTTGATTAGCAATGTGAATTACAAGGCTGTCTTGGAGTGCTGGGCAGAGGCAGTGAGAGCTGCCAGCTGGAAGTCAGCCACTGGAGGAAGAATAACAAACAAAAAACCCAATGTTCTATTGAGGGTGAGTGACTCTGCTTCTGTATATAATAGGTTCAGTATATCAAATGCACCTACAACTTAACAGTATTTCAACATGAGATGGATTTTTTGGGATATAATTTTATCTTAAGTTGAGAAACGTGAATCTAGAATAAAGTCTTGTTGCTTCGCTCTCTGCTGCCATTCTAGTGTAAGCAAGTGCCATCTTTCATCCCGACTATGACAGTGGTCTCCTCACAAACTTTGTTGCTCCTGCCTTAATTCTTGTAGAGAATAAATAACTTGTTGCTTGTCAAAGGCTGTTTCATTTAAAGCAGATTGGATTATAGTTCAGCATTCAAGGTTTTTAAAAAGTGCTTTTTGTGGTGGTGGTGGTGGGGTTAGGGTTAGGATAGATGGCTAAGTGCTTAAGAGCATTGGCTGCTCTACAGAAGAACCCAGATTCAATTCCCAGCATCCATAGGGCAGTTAACAGCTGCCTGTAACTCCAGTTCCTGAGGATCTGATGCCTCTCCAAGCACTTCACTCGTGCAGTGCACAGGCACACATACACGCAGGCAAAACATCCATGTACATAAAATAAAGAATGAATAAATATGTCTTTTTAAAGTGTTCTTGGGATCATCACTCATAAGGGGGGAAAGGAAGCAAGACTGAGCAGACAGAAATCAAGTGATTATACAGACTTTGTGAGAGCGTTGGGTAACCATGTTCTGTCCTTTAGCGTTATAGTGACCTTTTGGAATTGGCACCTAGTTAGGGTCCCACATCAATCATTCAGGGGTGTGACCTCAGATAGTAGCCTTCTGAAGAGGAAGAATACCTTGAAGAAATTGTCCCTTTGTTGGTCAGAGCAGTAGAAATAACAAGCATTTGCTCAAGAGGCCCTGGTTAATCCAGCTCAGGGCCCATCACACCATTGGTCTCACTCAGAATATGACCTAAAGCTCTTACCATCTCTTGGTCTGTATCTTTTCCAACATTTTTTAAAAGTAATTCATATTAGCCACCTGGCCCTTATCTTGAGCCTCCACACCCATCTCTCCTACGTCTCAGTATCCTCCTGTCTGGACACGAGCTGAAGCATGTGCAGCCAACATTAAGTGGACTTTAGACATTGACTACGATCTTTTACGCAGGTGTTTCTAAGGCTGGATTCTGAATGTTACTCAAGTCTATTTTAAGATTTATTTTATTGAACGGGCCTTCTTTCACCAGCCCATGTTCCATGAAACGGCAGAAGTTTTAGTCCTCCTATAATCATGAGTACAACAGCATCTCACGGCAATACATTATTATAAAATATCCTTATAGTCAGAGACTGGATCTTTTTCTGGACCTCACAGTCAGTGAATAATACACACTGAGGTCACTTAAGACTTAAGACGGGCACTGGAGAGATGGTTCAGAGGTTAAGAGCACTGACTGCTCTGTCTGAGGTCTTGAGTTCAATTCCTAGCAACCACATGGTGGCTCAGAACCATCTGTAAAGGGATTCAATGCCCTCTTCTTGTGTCTGAAGACAGCAACTGTGTACTCACATACATAAAATAAATTTGTATGATATTGTATACAGCCTGTTTAAAACACTTTTAAGAAAACAATGTAATGCTAGTAATGCTAGCATATACATACCTTTAATCACCCCACTGTGGAGGCAGAGGCAGAGGCTGGGGGAATCTGAGTTTGAGGTCAGCCTGGTCTACAAAGCAAGTTCCAAGACAGCCAGGGATACACAGGGAAATCCTGTCTGGAAAGACAAAACAGAACAAAGAAAAATAAAACAATGTAACTATCAACCTGACTTGCCTGGGATCTCCCATGTAATCACCTTTAAGCCTAATGTAATGTCTAGCTGTAATCTAAAATTATGTAATTAATTAGGCCCCGACCCATAATAATGTGTTGAAATCAATATTCTAAAAAAAATAAATATCCACCATAAATGTTGAAGATGCATTTGTATATTGTCTGATAAACAATAATATTTATAGTACTATCTGGGTCAGTTGGAGCCAATGACTGAATCACTTGTAAACCTCTGTTAAAGATTTCTATGAAGTATATCATTCCTTCCCCATGTGATGCTTTCAGTGCTGGTTAAAAGATAGACACAGACACACACAGAGATTGGACACACGCAGTCAGTCAGACAACAGATAGGGACACAGGGACAGTCACAGACACAGACACAGACACAGGTACAGATATATAGTGGGAGAGATTCAAGCACAGGGACAGGGACAACCTCCAGGCAGGCAGATTCAGACTCATACAGACAGAGGAAGGAAGACATAGAGGGTATGATGTACATTTCAAATCTGGACTCACTCTTGGTTCAACAGACCCTAAACGGAAGTGCTTTTATTTCTTTTTGGTTTTTGTTTTTTTGAGACAGGGTTTCCTCTGTGTAGCCCTGGCTGTTCTGGAGCTACAGAGATCCACCTGCCTCTGCCTCCCCAGTGCTGGGACTAAAGATATGCGCCACCACTGCCCAGCTTTTCTTTTTAATGTGACATTGATACATTACTGGTTACTCAGAGTTAACCACTAATGTGTTTAATCCATGCATCACCCTGTTCAATTAATGTTTGTTAATATAGTTACTGCTATTTTGGGGGCAATGCAGCATTCCATAGTAAAGAAACCATGTTTCCCCAGTTGTAAACTATACAAACTATATAAGCTATATATTACATGTATATATATATATATATATTACATATATGTAAAGTAAAATGACATAATGTCTGAAGCATTGTTATATGCCGAAGGAATATCATTAAGTGTGCAAAAGTTGTTAGCAGAGTGCTGGGCATACAGTAAGTGCTCATTGTCAGATACATGGGGATTGATTTATGGTTAGAGTTATTTCTGAGGAGCCTGTGGTCAACTAAATGAAGAGAACAATTTACAGTTCACTTTGGAATTCCCAGTAGATATTGTGGGCAGATAACTCCATTTGAAGGAGAAAAACTTTGGTAAATATCTCAGGTGTCCATAACAAAAACTATAAACTGTGTAGCTTAAGTAAGAGAAATTTACTTCTTGTGGTTTGGAGGCCTAGAAGTCCAAAGTCAAGGTGCTGAACTACGCAAGGCTCCTGGTGTGTTTGTTCCTCTTCTTTGACACCCACTTCCCCCCAACGTACTTCCTTAATCCTGATTCATCCAGTACAGTGTAAGCGAAGAGCTCGCCTTCGTTTTCATGAAGCCATTAATTTTGCTATATGTCTTAATATAATACTAATTATCCCTCCAGAGGTCCTGCCTCCAAATATCTGAACACTTGGATTAATAATTCCAACTCATTTTGAAGGGGCACAAAAATTCAGCCCATAAACTTAAAGTCAGAAGGTTTCGAAAGCAACAAAATGTTTGTATGTAGTGCTGAAGAATACATTTCTCTAAATCTTAACATTATGCACTGTACTTAAATTACCTTAAAATTCCATTTTAGTAAGGGTTAACAAGGAAAATTTCAGTTGAAATCGTTCAGTTTGTTTGCAAAAACCAATCATCTCAAAACAAACAAAAAAACAACCAATCGCTGGGCGGTGGTGGCGCACACCTTTAATCCCAGCAGTTCGGAGGCAGAGGCAGGCGGATTTCTGAGTTCCAGGACAGCTTGGTCTACAGAGTGAGTTCCAGGACAGCCAGAGCTATACAGAGAAACCCTGTCTCAAAAATACAAAAAAAGAAAAAGAAAAAAAAAAACAAAAACAAACAAACAAAAAAACAACACCAATTGTCTTTTGCAAGCAGAATCGTCATTCTGTTTGGTAAATGTTTATGCTTTTCTCAATTACGTATAGAATGATCACCATTCATTCTGTATAAGGCGTGGAAAAGTTAGAATACACATAAATTTTAACCCTTGCTAGTCCGTAGAAACGTATACTTAAAACGACTTTTTAATGCAGATTCTATTCAGTTGGAGCCTCACTAACAGATTCAAATGGTTTTTATCTAGGAGTAACAGCAGAGAAAAAAGTGAGGGCAGAGGAAGTGAGGAGCAGCCCCTGGGGACGGCTGCGGCCTTAGGCCTTTGTGAGCCACAGGAGATTCACACCGGGTGGGAAAAGGCCGTGGGTTCAGCTTCTGTCAGCTCCGTAACCAGTCGAACACTTCCAGAAAAATCACTGCCCTTGGAAAGCTACGAGATATCAGCCCTCTCCAAATGAGTCTTAATAATGAATATCCGTCGTTTCCCTCCCTTCCCTGACTCCCCGGGTCCAAAATAAAGCTAGGATTAGAAACCAATAGTGAACACACGCTCGGGTAAAGAAAAGCATCTGAATGGATCCGGAAGACACCCAACTTCCGTCAGAAGATGCGAAACGGCATCCAATCGGCGCCCGTTTCTTAGCGGCCAATCAGCTCTCGCTTTACAACGGTGCTCGGCGGGCCTTGACTGCTTGCTCTCTTCTGAGAGGTGAGGTTGTCCCTGCTGGGGCCAGCTTCAGTAATTGATTAGTGACTGACTAGCGTGCAGTGCCGTTTTTTTTTTCTTCTTCTTCTTGTGCTGCTGCTTTTCCTCCTCCGCCCATGTAATGCACTCCCTGAACCAAGAAATCAAAGCATTCTCCAGGGATAATCTCAGGAAGCAGAGCACCAGGGTGACCACGCTAACTGGAAAGAAACTTATAGAAACCTGGAAAGATGCCACAGTTCATGTTGAGGAAACAGAGCCAAGCGGTGGGGGTGGTTGTGGCTATGTGCAGGACCTTACCTTGGACCTGCAAGTTGGCGTTATTAAGCCCTGGTTGCTTCTGGGTGAGTAGACTGACTTGCCACTGTTGTGAAATCCCTTTACCTGGATTCCTTTGCCACCAGTTTCCCCTATGCATACTAATCCCCTATGCACAGTATTATCAGCGATCCTGATGAAGAGTTGAAATGTTCGCTTTTATAAGTTAGGGACAAAATAGGGACGTGTCTGCCTCCACAGCATTCTTCCAAAAAACGTAGTAGCACTTTGACACCTGACTATCGAGTTTTAGAAGAAATGTATCTCTACGTTTCTCATTTTCTTTAAAAGATAATGGGATGTCGTATTTTCTTGTATCATAGAAAAGACTATGTCCTTAAAAAAAATGAGAAAAAGCAAGTGTTTCCTTGGCTGTTTAAACGATGTTGAGAGTGCGCTTCCTATGGCTGTGGCTGCTCGAGGTGCCTGTATTTGGGTGTTAAACATAGGGCTTCTGCTTCATAGCCATGGAGCCGATGCTCTTACTTCCTGTGCTATGGAAATACTGAATCTGTATACAAGCCTCCCCCACAGATAACAAAAGAAGCAAACTTGTAAGAGAACTCACTTGTTATCTTGTTGATCTCGTATGGTGTTCTTTAGAAACTGGCCTATTTCATAAGTCTATATAACAATAATTGTTGTGCATTTATGAACGAGAAGTTCACACTTGGACACAGAACCAGGAGCTATACATACCCACAATATGAACTGTACACAGCATATAATTGTTTTCAAAGATCTTCAAGTAGAGATTATCTTTATATTACAAACAGGAATTGGCATTAAGATTGTGTAAGTAATTTGTACAGGCAAGAGATTCAGTAAATAGCAGTCTAAGGGGATTGGGTCAAAGTCTGCATGATTCTTGCACACCATCATGGTACTATGTTGTTTAAGGTTAGACTTACATTAGGTCTTCCAATTCATTTATTCTCTCAAAACTTACAATTTTAGTATATGTGCTGCCGAAGTGAGCACCTCTCAAAACTTCCAAAAAAAATCTGCTTAAAATTTTTCTTTTTTTTTTTTTTTAGTTTATTTTGTGTGCATGTGTACTATGTGTGTGTGCAAGGCAATCTTGGAGGTCAGAAGAAGTGATCAGATTTCTTCTAGCTGGAGTTAGGAATGATTTTGAACCACCATGTGGATGCTGGGAACTGAACCTCAGATCTTTGCAATAGCAACAAGTGCACTGGACCTCTGATCCACCTCTCCAGCTCCTGTCTGTTTTAATTGAAGTGACATCCTATGAGGTTGTTTTGGCATTGTGAAGTTTTTTGTTTGTTTGTTTTGTTTTTGTTTTTTTTTGTTTGTTTTTTGTTTTTTGTTTTTTGGCAAAACTCAAGTAACACCCTGTAACTTAAGAACTGTCATACATGTTATCTTCAGATTGACTAAATAAATAAGACCAGATAAATTTTGCAGTTTAGAGAAAAGAAAAATACCACCTTCTAACCAAATGAAAAGCAAAAAGTTAAGTGAATTATTTGGCTGAGCTGGATAGTTCAGATCTTGTTGTCTTAATCTAAGAATGAGAATATGTATATGTGTACTTTGCAGCTCTCCAAACCTTTTCTGACCCCCACAGTTGATCACCAACTCTATCTCTGTCTGTCCTTTGTCTGTCTTTCTCTCTCCCTCTCAACCCTCTTTGTCTTTTTCTTTCTTATATACAACAATAAACAGAAAAAAGTAAGTGAATGAATTAGCAAATATATTTTTTGAAAAGAATCTTAGTTGGCTGCAGTTATAGCTGTTCCAGGAGCTGAGGCAGGATAATAACTAGTTCAAGGCCTGCCTGGGTTGGAGTGAGGTCGGATTGAGCAACGTAGTGAGAGTCAGAGATGGAATACTTGCACAAACACACTGCATTTATGTGTATATCAATGTTGTCATAATTTGAAAGTCACTTAGAAAGTAAAGCAACTGTTTCTGCAATATAGTTGACCTGATCTATCTGCTTCTGATTTGGGGAGAAAGAGAGAGAGAGAGAGAGAGAGAGAGAGAGAGAGAGAGAGAGAGAGA
>JADRCD010192450.1:0-13297 GCA_019843815.1 Montemys delectorum
CTGCCTCATGCTGTCCCAGTGTACCTTGGTCTGAGCTAGAGTCCAGGGGTTAGCTTCACACCTAGATGTTTATGACCTTGGGAGAATTCCTAGTGGAAATGCATCAGAGCTTATTAATATATCAGTGCTTATTCCTGTCCTACTCTCTGGTCTCTACTTACAGCCCAGCATGAAATCTCTTGAGTGTTGTACTTGCTACAATTTACAGAGTGCTCACTTGGTGTTAAGCATTGTAAATAAGCTCTCAGTGTATGTTATTTTACAGTCTTAACTCTTGAGATAGAAATGTTTTACAGATAAACCCAAAGCTCAGAAATCACATGGGCTCTCTGAGCTCTGAATCTAGATCTTTCAAAACTCTGACTTATGTTCTAAACTATCATTGTTTTATTGCTGTGCTATTGTATGCGAAGACTGACAGGTAATCCCAAAGCTAACTTGCTGATATCACAGGGAACATGAATATCTAGTTCTTATGGGCTCAGAAGTTGGGAGAGGGGAAGACAGGTGTAGTGCAAAGTGGTTCTTAGTCTGAGGGACCAGTACACTTTGGGGACTCATTAGACCATAGGAGAATGACAGGAAGGTTTTAGGTCCCTGGGTTTTATTTCTGCCCTGTACCCACAATGTGTGAAACAACTCCTAATCAGAGTCCCTAGTTCACAGCTTCTTGGAAATGCCAGAATTCTCTTTGTTCCCTTTTTAGGATGAGTTTTACTCTTCAGTATTAACCAAGTTACCTAGTTTGCCCAGCAGTGCTGAAGCAAGAGCTGTGAGGTTCTGAGAAGGAGAAATGCAAGCCTTAGCTCTCATGGCTACATAATGTCAGCCTCAGCACAAACTGAGAAGCCTCTCAAAACTCATTCCTTCCCAAGACTTCAAGGCTACTTGTGCCCTGGCTAATTGGCAAGGGATTTGGTAGGGTGGAATGGAGCCACCCTACCAGCTTAGCTCAACTTGTGTCGGGGCGCAACCCATACCAGTCATGTGACCTAAAACTGAGAGCTAGCCTAAGGTCTAGGCACATAAAACATGTGTCTTTCCTTTCCTTAGCCAAAATGGATGGGAGAACCCTATTTATAGCCAGTTCCTTGTGGGGATTTACCATCTGTTGCGAATTCAAAGGACCCTTTTTGGTGCTCCCATGTCTAGTCACCTCCTGCCAGTCCATATAGCTCCTCCAATTTAGTTTCTTCGCATTGGAACTTTCCCTGGAAGGCTCTGGTTTTTCCTTACAACCCCACCCATTCTCCCAGTCTCATATTCCCTGCCCTCTTCCCCTACTTCCTGCTGCTCTCTCACCAAATGGACTGGTCTGTGCCAAAGCCCAGTGGCCCAAACTTTCTGTTAGTTAGGATTAAATGTAACTCCACTCCTGAATGTTATCTCTTTCTTGGTTTCTGTCCTGAACTTGGGATTTGGCTCCTCATAACATAACCCTGCCCAGATTTCTGTTATCATAGATAGTTGTGAATAGGAAAAATAGAAAACGATAGCTCAGTAGTAGAGCATTAACACTAGGTTCAAGTCCTGTTTAAAAAAAATAAAGAAGACTTAGGATAGAGAGTAGGTTAGTACAGACGTATGTACAACTTCAGAGGACTCAGGCTCCAGTGCCTCCCTTGTTTAGTTCTGAGTTTGGGGATCTCCCTACTTTGACTCTTTTGCAGTGCTGGAGCTGCTCTTGGACTTGGGGATCGGTTTTCATAATTCCTGGAAGGCACCAGTACAGCTCCCCACCCGGAGATTTCCTTCTTGGCCTTTGCACCTCAGGCTCCGGAAACAGCTACTGGAGTGGTAGACAGTCCAGCCCTAAGAAAGAGGGTCACTAAGGGTGGCCTTTTCCCACCCCACCTCTGCAACCACTAGTAGTCGGCATTTTGGCAATCCAAAACAGTCTTCCTAGTTTCCCTGCCACCCGGAATCTCAGTCCTACAGCAGCAAGCTAGGCACAGTGACTCCTGACAGCTGGGGGAAAACTTAAGCCTTTCCGTGGGTGTCAGCAAACTTCCCCAGCTCCGGAGCTCGGTCCTCAGTACTTACTTCCGTGTTAAGTACATCGCCTTCATGGACATTCAGCCACAGGGTCTGAAGTTATTTTTTTGCAGCTGTGTCTCCTGTTTCACAGACTGGCCTTAAATTCCTTATCCTCCTGCCTGTACCACTTGAGTGCTAGGATTACAGGCGTGTGCCATCATGCCTAACTTTTCAGTTACAACACACACATACACACACACACACACACACACACACACTTAATTTTCATAGTACTGTTTCATTGGGTTAGAACATGTGTAGAAATGTATTCAGATGCTTACCCAATGTAGAGCTCTGAAATTGGTCTTCAGCATCAGGGATGGGGGCAGTAAGTGCAGAGTCAATGAATTCTTGTATTTGAGTTGCTATCAGTCAACTCAAGATTCAGAATAGCACCCCGAAAAGTATCTCTCTTGTTCTTGCTTATGTTGAAGAGTTTCTAAGCCAAAGTGGGTATGGAAGCACACATACCTGTAATCCCAGCCCTCGAGAGACTGAGGCAGGAGAATTGGCAGTTAAAGATCTACCCGGGACACCTAACAAGAGCTTGTATCAAAAAGGAAAGTAGGGTGGAGAGACGGCTTAGTGGGTTAGGAGTTCAGATCCCAGCACCCACAAATAAGCACTATCAGGGAGTGGAGAGAGGAGGATCAATAGGCTTACTGGTTACCAGCCTAGCTCCAGGGTCAGTGAGGGACCCTGTTCCAAAGGAATAAGGTGGAAATTGATAGAGCAGGATACCAAGTAACCTCCACAGTGCTCACCTGCACACAGATATACACTAAACCAAAAAACAGTATCTTCACAGTATATATGGTATACTGTTATCCTGCTTCATCAATGAGAAGAGAGGCTCTTAGGGCAGCATGAGTGAGTGGAGCAGCTCCATGGCCATAGACTAGCTGGGAGGAGAGTGCCTTTCTAGTGGCGAGCTCTCCAGGAAGCCTCTTTCTTTCCTTTCCTCCATCCCAGGACCATAAGCAGAAACTGAAACTGCAGCCCTGGAATGCACTGTTTGCAGTTCAGATTAAAAAAGGAAAAGGCTGAGACTGGGTTCCATAGACTTTTGGGCAGGGCTTTTTGTATGTGGTTTCAGACTCAAGTCTTAAAAGTCCCTAGTTGCCAGGCGGTGGTGGCGCCTTTAATCCCAGCACTTTGGAGGCAGAGGCAGGCAAATTGCTGAGTGGGAGGCCAGCCTGGTCTACAGAGTGAGTTCCAGGACAGCCAGAGCTACACAGAGAAACCCTATCTTGAAAAACAAAACAAAACAAAACAAAACAAAACAAAAGTCCCTAGTTGGGTTTAGCAGGGATGCAATTGGCCTTTGCACTTTAATAAATGACCTTTGCCCTCTGATGCAGATCTCTCAAGTCCGTATGCAGGGGCTTCTCTTACTGGTCTTTACCAAGTATCAGCATTTGCCCTTCATCCAGATCATCTCTACAAAATCCACCCCTACTGGCCTCTACGGGTACTGGGTAAGGATCGAGCTCTCATCTGAGACTTGAGCTAACAAGGGATGGATGCTTTGGAGCTAAGCAAAACAGGGGAAGTTAACTGAGTCTGCATATTCTGTGTAGCCTAGGACCATGCATACCCACCCCCATAACCCACCCCATACCCTGCCATCCCAGCAGGGCCTGGATATTCCTGAGATCCTAGATTTGGGTATTGAACTTTGTACATGGAAGAATTAGCTGGGAAGCTCTGTGTCTATGGCTGAGATCCTAGGGGAGGTAAGACTGCCTCTCTTCAGACCCAGGATGGGGAAAGAAGGGTGTGTATACAATCCAGAGTCTCTCCCCACCCCTTTTCCTGCCTTTTCGACCAGGGGAACAAAGGGGGCGTCAACATCTGCCTGAAGCTTTATGGCTACTATGTCAGCATCGTCAACTGCCACCTGCCTCCCCATATGTACAACAATGACCAGCGCCTGGAGCACTTTGACCGAATCTTGGAGAGTCTGACTTTTGAGAGAAATGATGTCCCCAACATCCTGGACCATGAGTGAGCCTGAAGCTACAAACTGCCATCCTTGCCCTCCCCCATTCGAGCCCAGGCTAGCATTGATTGAGTCTACTCTCCCGCCAGTCAGTAGTGCTCCATCTCCCAACCCCTTTCCTGATGTCCCCATCTGCTGTACCACCCAGCTTTGCCTGCCTGATGTCTACCTTCCTCTGGCCTCTCTGTCCTTCCTAGAAACCCTGGACAGTTGTAAACATCCCAGGTCAAGACCCTTGTGGTTCCTGAGTTTCACCCAGGGCTGTTTATTAGCTTATCCCGATGGCCAACTTGGGAGCAGAAGGCTAGAGCCTTCCCTGTTTGCCTTGTGCTCATCTGGGAAAGTCCTTTAATTTAAACAATAGCACTGAAGCCAAGGACTGTCCTACTGGACCTAAGCGTGCCCTGGCCTCCATCTGCTGCTCTTCTAGAGTCCTGAGCCTTGCTTCCCATCTGCCCCCTCAGCTTTTTCCTCCTCAGCAGCTCTTGTGCTCAACAGGCCTGTGCCTCTTCACTGACCTCGTCACAAACCCTCAGGCTGCCCTCCTTTTTTTCCTGAAGCCTCATTCTGTGGTTTGGAGACATGAACTTTCGAATTGAGGACTTTGGGTTGCTCTTTGTTCAGGAGAGTATAACAAGGAAGTACTACAGAGAGCTGTGGGAGAAAGATCAGGTATTGAGTGAGCAGAGGGTCTGGGGTATGTGAGAGAGAGAGAGAGAGGGAGAGAGAGAGAGAGAGAGAGAGAGAGAGAGAGAGAGAGAGAGAGAATGTGTGTAATCTGAACCTATTGTGGAGATCTGGGAAATGTTCAGAGAGCAGCAGTGCTCAGATTGTCTGGGATCTGTTTCCTTTGTCCATGGGTGGGAAGAATTGTCTAGCCAGGTTTTGCATGAAGAGATGGGGCAGCCTTATTGTTAGTGCGGATCTTCACCTAGAGAAACCATTGCCATGGTCAAGAACAGGGAGCCAGGCTGGGCATACCTGCTGACACCTGTAATCTTAGCACTTGGGAGACTGAAGCAGGAAGTTTGTTTTGATTTTGATGTCACCTTGGCTACATTAGTTCCAGCCAAATCTAAGCTACACTGTGAAATCCTAGCATCCCCCTAAAAAAAGGCAGGGAGAGGGGGGGATCCAGATGAGCTTTGACCAGCCTGTTTGTGTCTCTGTTGCCTCTTGGATGAGAATCTGCTGCCCCTTTGTGGGCTTTAGCTTTCCTATGTCCTCTGACACAAGCTTCCTAATAACCTTCATACAGTGGGAACTCAAAGCCTGCTCTCTACAGAGGAAAGATAGCAGAGAAAATGGCAGGCAGGCAGCTGCTTCCCCTGCTCCTATAAAGTCCCATTTTCAGAAGATGTGGGTGGGGACTGTTGGAGCCATGACAGAAAATAAGGTGGGCTGCCCTACTGAGTCAGGACTGAGGAGATGGGGCCTGTGTCTGTGTCTACAGCTCTTCATCGCCAAGAAACATGACCAGCTGCTCCGGGAGTTCCAGGAAGGCCCACTGCTCTTCCCACCCACCTACAAGTTTGACAGGCACTCCAACAACTATGACACCAGGTGAGGAGGACGTCGGTCCCTAGGAGACTCTGGAAGTCTTACTTTACTGGTCAGCCCTAGGAGCAGGGTGGTGTTAGGGCATGCCACAGAGTAGAAATGTTAGAGAGGCAGGAATGGATCCAGCCATCACCTCTCCAGAGTGGAACCTGCTGGCCCTTTCTTAGGCACTAGCTACAGGAGCTTTTTAGACTGTCTGAGAGGCTGTCTGAGGGAAGGCTGGTATCAGCAAGACTGGAAAATAGATGAGGTGGCTATTGAAGGAGAGGATATAGGAAAGGGCAGGGGCAGCCCTGACTTAAGAGGGAAGACACCAAAGCATTCTGAGAACCCTTACCTCCACTTCTCAAGGCCTTCTAGACCTCACACAAGGGTGCAGCAAGGCTACCTAAGACAGTTCAAAGTTCCCCTGCCCCAAACTCAGAGTGAGTCAACTACTGTGTTAGGAGGTGAGAAATCCCGGGAAACCAGACATGGTTTTGCAGAGCTATAATCCTTGCACTGGGGAGGTGCAGGCAAAGCCACCCTTCACTACACAGTAAGTTCAAAGCCAACCAGGGCTATATGAAACCCTGTCTTTTAAGAAGAAAAAAAAAAAAAGCAGCTGGGCAGTGGTGGCACATGACTTTAATCCCAGCACTTGGGAGGCAGAGGTAGGCAGATTTCTGAGTTCAAGGCCAACCTGGTCTACATTGTGAATTCCAGGACAGCTAGGGCTATACAGAGAAACCCTGTCTCAAAAAAACCAAACCAAAACAAAACAAAAAAAAGCAACACCTACCCAAAGGAAAGAAAGAAAGGAAAAAGTTCCCAGAGAACAATACAGAGGATATACACAGGCTGTCCCCACACAACACAGAGGGGTGCATACAGGCTGTCCCACACTGCCGTCCTCACCAGCTGTAAAGTGGTCTAGCTCTGCATCTGGTCTTCACGAAATAGGGATGATCAATATCCATAATTCATTCAGAATTGGCTGAGACCTTAAATATGCTTAACCCAGGACTAGGTACCCAGTGAGCATAGGCGATCTTACTGAAGAACTGAGAGCTGAGAAAGGGCCAGGTGACTACCAAAACCTGAGGCTTAAATGGAGAGCAAGAACAACTCTTGACAGCAGGTTCCCAACAAGTTTAGGGAGCTTAGCTAATATTATTAGGTGCAGAGGCACCAGCAGGGTGATGTCTAGTAGTAGTAAGATCCCTAGTAGTAAGAGGGGAAATAGGGCAGGATGGTGGCACACGCCTTTAATCCCAGCACTTGGGAGGCAGAGGCAGGTGGATTTCTGAGTTTGAGGCCAGCCTGGTCTACAGAGTGAGTTCCAGGACAGCCAGGGCTACACAGAGAAACCCTGTCTCAAAAACAAAACAAAACAAAAGAGGGGGGGAAATAGGTATCTCTGCAGCAGGCCAGGACTTCATGTATGGAAATGATTGGACAAAGCCTAAACGTCCTTCCTAATGAAATGGGGAAAGAGTACACCATTTCAGGAGTGTGGAGCAAGACAAGGATGGGGCTATTGTTGGGGCATTCTACACAAGAAAAGGCAATGCACTCTGAAGACAGAGAGCAGCCTGGCAACAGACTAGGCTGGAAAAGAGGGAAGAGGACAAGCTCTGACTGGCTGATGCTGCTCTCTGCAGCCATTCTCTGAACTTGAGCAGTAACACGGAACCTAGGAAGCCTCAGTAACTGTCTGGAGCCTCGGAGGCCCGCACCTTACGACCTCAGTGTGCACTGAAGGTGTAATTGGTGGTAAAGTGGTTGGCTAGTGCATGCAAGGCCCTTAGCAATCCTTAGCAAGTAGGGTGCAATTCCCTGTGGGCACAGGATAGAGACTACCAGCAGACTCTAAGTCCTGGCAAGCAGCTAGATCTGGGCTGGAGTTGGCAAAGTCTGACAGGGTAGATAGGCTCATAGGTAGTAAGTACAGGCCCCCAGGGAGCTTAGCTATGAGATGCTGGGCTCAGATATGGGTCTCTGGACGTGGTCGTGCTTTTCACCTACGTATAGCACTTCATCTAAGCGTAGCGCCAGGTCTGCAGCTCTGTGGGATAATGCCTGTCTAGCATGTATAAAGCCCTGGGTTGCTTCAGCAGAGCCCCCACCTCCTCCACTCACACACAAATAATTCATAGCCAGTCTTCCCAGCAGGAGCAAAAGGAGAGGATCAAGACAAAAAACAAGCTGGGCGGTGGTGGCGCATGCCTTTAATCCCAGCACTTGGGAGGCAGAGGAAGGCAGGTTTCTGAGTTCAAGGCCAGCCTGGTCTACAAAGTGAGCTCCAGGACAGCCAGGGCTACACAGAGAAACCCTGTCTCGGAAAACCAAGAAAAAAAAAGACAAAAAACAAAACAAAACAAAACAAAATAAAACACCACTAAGGAGGATAGAGATCTTTATTATTATATACTAGCTCATTGTGACTCACATTGAACTCTTACCCTGTGCCAGGCATTATGCAAAAAAGTTTGCACCATTGAATTCTGTACATATATTCAATAGGCAAACAGTACTGTTACTAACTTTGTATTTAAAAAGAGGGGTAGCCAGGCAGTGGTATCCTATGCCTTTAATCCCAGCACTCAGGAGGCAGAAGCAGATGAAACTCTGAGTTTGAGACCAGCCTTGTCTACAGATTGAGTTCCAAGGGCTACACAGAGAAACCCTGTTATGTAGCCCAGGCAGGTCTAGAAGACATGATTCTTATGCTTCTGCCTCTCAGGTGGCTGGGATTATATTTTACTTGTATTTTTTGGTGCGTTTGTGTGAGCGTGTACATATGTATAAAGGTCAGTGTCTCTTTTCATTGCTCTCCATCCTGTTTTGTTTTGTTTTATTTCCAAGACAGGGTTTCTCTGTAGCCCTGGCTGTCCTGGAAGTCACTCTGTAGACAAGACTGGCCTTGAACTCAGAAATCTGCCTGCCTCTGCTTGCCAAGTGCTGGGATTACAGGCGTGCACCACCACTGCCCGGCTCTTTCATTTTTTTTTTTTTTTTTTTTTTTTTTTAGGTTGGGTCTCTCACTGAATCTGGTAGTCACCATTTGCGTGGTCATAGTCTTACTGATCAATGAGTTGTAGGAATTCAGCTGTCTCTGAGAGACATCCCCACCCCTGGGGTTACAGGTATATACTTTAAAATGAGTGCTGAGGCCGGGTAGTGGCGGCACATGCCTTTAATTCCAGCACTTGGGAGGCAGAGGCAGGTGGATCTATGAGTTCAAGGCCAGCCTGGTCTACAGAGTGAGTTCCAGGACAGCTGGGCTATACAGAGAAACCCTGTCTAGAAAAAAAAATTTTTTAAAAATTAAAAAAAAAAAAGTAAAATAAAATGAGTGCTAAGAATCTATACTCTGGCCCTAATCAGGAGTGTTTCAATCACGATGTCCACTATTCCTGCTTAGCCATCCCTCTGTGTTTGGGCTCCAGAACCACTGAAAACAGCTCTGCAGTCAGCAGGCTACGGTTAAGATTCTTCTGAATCACACAGCTTCTTACTACCTGGCTTGCCGCCTGTCTCAAAAACTAGGAGATCTATGTGATTCATTGGTAGAACTGTTATGTGTAAGGTAGTAGGTTTGATACCTAATGCTGCAAAATAAAATAAACCTGTAATGAGCCACTGTTTGTCTCTTAATACCCAGAGCACGGAAGCTGGATCTAATTTGTGTTCATCCCAGGTGTAAGTACAATGTCTAGCCTGTGTTTTAACTGGGAGCCTGAGAACAATATTTGAGCTAGACTAGCAAAGCAGACCCGCCAATGGCAGGGAGTTAGCCAGTACCTTTCCAGAACTCAACAAAGTGCCAAAGGAAGCCGACAGCCAGAGACAGGAGGGAGGTGTTAATTAGACTTGTTGAGGGGAGGTTTGTTGGTTTGTTGGTTTGTTGGTTTTTGCAGGGGGTTGAACTCAGAGTCCTGCATGTACTAGGCAAGTCTTCTGCCTCAACTAGACACCTCAGGAGAGTACACTGAAGGAGGCAGCCATATTGGTAGACAGGAAGGGCAGGCTCTCTAGTCCTTCAGCAGCACTGATGAGAAGCACTCGGGGGGTGAGGGGGACAAGACCCTAGCCTGTGAGCTGTCCTAAGTGACTATTGGTGATTTGTGTCTAGCTATACAAAGTGACTATGGATGACTTGTGTGCAGAGCTCAGAATGCAGTTTTCATTAGCCATGCAATGTCCCCGAGCCAAGATGTAATGAAAACCGAAGTCAGCTCCATTACGGGGGAGGGTGGAGGAGCTGAGGGCAGGGCGGGAAATCCTGTTAGAATCAGGGATTGCACCAGGTGTTGTTACAGTAGCCATTATAGAAGCAGACTGGGCAGATTGAGCAGAGCATATTATGATCAAAGCCAGTCAAGACTTGTGTTATGGATGCCTGACTAGTTAACTATGCTCCAGAGTTCAATGAGGCACTTAAAAGCTGTCCATAGGGAGCTGAAGTGAGAAGTACTCTGATACACAGACACTGAGCACAGAGTATCATGTGCCTCAGCTCCTCTGGGGTCAGTAGATTTGTCTGTGTAGGGGTTTGGTTGGCTGGTTGGTTGGTTTGGTTTTTGTTTGTTTTAGAAATCTAGAGAATCTTGCAGTTTTTTGCTTTAGTTTTCTGAAAGTGAAGGGGTGTTCATTCATTCATTTGAGAAACAGTTACATTGAAACCATTCATCCAGCTAGCCTTCTGGAGGTTGATGTATACTGTAGACAGCTCTGGCTGCTCTGAAGGGAGCTAGCAGGTTCACAGAGGTGAGGGGCAGAGGGAAGCATAGGGAAAGCACAAGGCATGAGCCAACACCCAGCTTCCACCAGAATGGAGTAGCCTGTCTCAGCTTTAGATAAAATGTGACTTGTAAGACAGGACCATGGGGCTGGAGAGACTGCTCAGAGGATTACAGCACTTTTTACATCTGCAGGGGACCCAGGTTCAGTTCCCACACAGCAGCTCATAACCATCTATCACTCTAGTTCCAGAGGATCTGACACCTTTGGCTTCTTTGGGCACTGTGTGCACATGGTACATAAACTTACATGCAGGTAACACCCATATACATAAAATAAAAATGAATAAATCTTTTTTTTTTTTGAGACAGGGTTTCTCTGTGTAGCCTTGGCTGTCCTGGAACTCACTCTGTAGACCAGGCTAGCCTCGAACTCAGAAATCCGCCTGCCTCTGCCTCCCGAACTCAGAAATCCGCCTGCCTCTGCCTCCCAAGTGCTGGGATGAATAAATCTTTTTTAAAAGATGAAAGACAGCACCATTGGAAAGATTGGAGTAGTTGATAAGTCAGGTATCACAGTGCATAGCACACTAAAGATCCACTTTTAAATCTCGAGAAATGTAGAACTTGAAGAATAGATACAATAATATTTATTTGAACATATTTAATTTGCATTTTGTTTCTGTCTTGTTTGCCAAACAACCAAGTCAAGGAACTGGAGTTATAGCTCAGTGATGGTCACCTCCCACATACCCTGGGTTCCATCTGGCGCTGCAAAAAGAACCTCCTCGACTCTCTTTGGTCTGCTTGGTTTTTGGTTTTTGTTGTGTTTTGAGATAAGAGTCTCACTTTACAGCTCCTGCTGGCCTGGAACTTGCTATGTAGACTAGTCTGGCCTTGAACTCACAGAGGTCTGTCTGCCTCTGCTAGGATTAAAGGCGCATTACCACGCCTGCCCTGTGGACCCTGCTAGTAAATCTTTCTTACTTGACAGCCATGCTGGAAAAGATGAACAATACAGACGCTAAGAAAAAAATAGGGAGAAGAGCTGGCTGAGAAATACTGAGGAGGAAGGAGACAGACACTGACCTGACAGAAGGTCTGGGCTTTGGAGAAGTACATTTGTGTGGCTCTCATCACATTGTAAGCCTTGCTGAGCATCTCCTGCTCATGAGGACAGAGTAGCTGGCAGTTTCCTAGTATTGCCAACACTGGGGAGGCAGATGCAGGTGGACCCATGTGAGTTCTAGGCCATCCTAGTCTACATAGTTGAGTTCTCAGCTGTACATGGGGCACATAGTAAGAGCCTGTCTCTGAACAAACAACAAACCCCCCAGAAAGGTGAGCATGTGGAAACAACCTTAGGGGCTGACAAGCAGAAGGTGGTTTCGCCAGAGTTTCTACTTTTTGGCCGCTCCCTGCCACCTCAGCCCCTGTGAAGTGAAGTTACCACCCCATCTGAGAGTTCAAAAGATGGAGCTGTAGAGCTGGAGTCACTTGCCTGAGGGCACAGCTCTGGCATTACCAGACCAGAACCTTCCTCCAGCTGGCCTCTAATTCCAGAATCTGAGTTTACCGTGGCATCATCCTCATTTGTTGAAAGACGTGCTGCTGCCTAAATGCCAACAGTGCATTGGAAGTCTTCAGTAAAATAGGACTGAAGAAAGTGGGGGATGGGAACTGTCAAAGTGATTGGGACATAGAAGACTTGACATGTTTTTTGCTGGTTGCTTTTTTTGTTGTTATTGGGTTGTTTGTTTGAGACAGGGTTTCTCTGTGTAGCCCTGGCTGTCTTAGAACTTGCTCTCTAGACTAGACTGGCTGTGAACTCACAGAGATCCACCTGCCTCTCCCTCTGTAGTGCTGAGATTAAAGGTGTGCACCACCGTGCCTAACTGGAAAGCATTTTTTTTTTCTATTTTGGATTTATTTTTCTCTTGTTGTTGCTTACTTTTTTGTTGGGGTTTGTGCATGTGTATGCATCTATGTACATGTACATGTATGTAGACGTACTTGCCCATCACCTGTACATGTGTCTGTGGATACCAGAGACATATCAATGTCATCTTCCGTCACTCTACAGCTTTTTACAATTTTTTTTTTATGTACATGAATACACCATTGTTCTCTCTTCAGACACACCAGAAGAGGGCATCAGATTCCATTACAGGGCTGGGCAGTAGTGGCACATGCCTTTAATCCCAGCATTTGGGAGGCAGAGGCAGGAAGATTTCTGAGTTTGAGGCCAGCCTGGTCTACAGAGTGAGTTCCAGGACAGCCAGGGCTACACAGAGAAACTCTGTCTCAAAAAAACAAAAAAACAAAACAAACAAACAAAAAACCCAGATTCTATTACAGATGGTTGTGAGCCACCATGTGGTTGCTGGAAATTGAACTCAGGACCTCTGGAAGAGCAGTCGGTGCTCTTAACCACTGAGCCATCTCTCCATCCCAGCTTTTTACAATTTTAATTTATTAATTTTTTTATTTTATGTGTTTTGTTTTGCCTGCCTATATCTATGCACCACATGCATACCTGCTCTCCAAGAACATCAAAAGAGGGAATCTGATCCCCTGGAATTGGAGTTACAGGTGGTTGTTAACATCTGTGGGTGCTGGGAATTGAACCCAGGTTATCTGAAAGAGCATCCAGTGTTCTTCACTGCTGAGCCCTCTCTCCAGTGCCCCTTCCCTCCTTGAGACAGGAGCTTACTCTGTACTCAACACTGGTTTGGAACTCTGTATAGCCCAAGTTGACATCAAAGTCAAAGTGATCCTCTCGCCTTAGCCAGCTGAGTGCTGGGATTATAGGCATGAGCCACCATGCCTGACTTTTTTTTTTTTTTCTTTTGGAGTAGGGGAGAAAATATGAATATATGAATATGAATTTGTGTATAGGCCAGATATTAGTGTCTGGTGTCTTCAATTGTTTTTCCTTTAAAAAAAAATTTAAACATTTTTTCCATTGTTGGGG